>CAEFZY010034732.1:0-33417 GCA_903066815.1 Brachyrhaphis roseni
CTCAGGTGTGTTGAAGTAGAAACGCATCTAAAAGTTGCAGGGCTGCGGCTCTCCAGGCCTGGAGTTCACCACCCCTGGTATATGGGAAGCTGTTTGTGTTAGCTCCAGTTTCATATTATGCTTCGTTTCCACTGAGCGTTACGGTATGGGTCAGTCTGATTCACTACAGCGTGTTCAGGAGAGCGTTCCCACCTACAGTTACGGTTAGACCTGAATGCCTAACATGGCGTCATACTAGTGATGTACTGTCTTGTGCTTCTTGCAAGCAGGGACATTTTCTCTGACCACATTTATGTCTCTAACCAAACTCTGTCTTAGATGAATAATATAAACTTAAGTCACCTCCACCATGTGAAGGTGCCTGTGTCATTACGAAGGCATCTCCTGCTTATCAAGATAGATAGATAGATAGATACACACTTTATTGATCCCCAGGGGGAAATTCAAGGTCCCAGCAGATAAAAGCATTTACTGTTCCTATTAATGTTAAATGTGGTCCAACATGGAGTGAAGTGATAAAAATGTTCACGTAGATTCTTAGTGATTGAGGAAGTGAAAAACAAACCTTGAACAGTCCTCAAGTTTTGTCTTTCTAACACCTACACAGCAGCCTTGACCCGTCAGTATTTATCTACTGAAACTCACACCTTGAAACATGTGATCAAAACAGCACACACACTGACATGGGAGGGGATGTTAGGATGGTCAGGTTAACAACACTAACAGGTCACTAAATCGAGGCTGGAGCTGGAGACTTGTGACCTTATTGACCTCATCAGTGACTACAATGTTCCTGTTTATGATCTCATATGAGTGTAATTGTTTCTGATTACAACTCATAAGCCTAATACTTTCAAAAGTTAGTTGTTTATAAGATTAAATTACTTAGAACAATAATAAACTGTTTGTGTAAATCAGGCATTAAAAAACAATGAGTAGATATCTGAAATAGGAACAATGTGAACAAATCAAGTCTGTCCAACATTAAAACATGGTTATTTGTCTGTGTTGAATGTTTGAATTTAATGACACTCTGCCGAATCAGATTCCAAAACCACGCTGCATTATGAAATACAAGGTGACGTTTAAAGATAATATTTTCACCTTTTTAATAAATAAATATGGAAACTATACACATATGTTGATAAGGTATTTCATTCCTGTTGTAATGCAAATTTAATAACTTGTATAATAATTTTTTTCTGTATTTCTATTATTGAACTGTTTTATTGCTGTTCATGGTCTTTGTTCAGAGTCAACGTCTCAGTCCAGCAGGACTTGAAGGGTTAAAATTCTGATCATCTTCTTCTGTGGTTTTTATTTAGGAGAGGATGCTGAGCCAGAGCAGCATCGGCGCCAGGAATCGAGATGTGTTTGGACTCCGGTGTTTACCAGGTGGGACGTCAATTAGATTTAAATACAAGAAGATGCAAGAGAATGATTTATTTGGTTAACTTTACATCCCCAAGAGACAATCCTACACAGCAACATATTGGATGACATCATCGGTTGTTGTCAAGCTCTACTAATCCAGCTCATTTGCTTTTGCTGCTCCTCTAACTCTCAGTGCCTTCATCATCCTTCCCATTGGGATGGATGGAAGAGATGCTTTGAACTTCCTCTTTCTCTCTTTGCGTCCATGAAGCCTCCTTTTCAACTCCTCTGGGATTCAAGATGCTAATCAGCTGCTCCTAATCGTAAAAACAATGCCTTGTTGCCGTGGTAACTCATAGCAGCTGTACCTTAGAGAATTTTTTCTTGCTGCAAAGTAGGAGATAAAGGAAGTTTAAACACAAACACAGAAACAACAACATTGACAAAATAGTAAAAAGTCTATGTACAAATATCAAAAAAACAGTCTGAATAACAAAATCAAACCGGATTACTTGATTGATCAACGCCTAGCAAAAAGTAATGAAGAAAAATCTGCAAAAAGAAGTACTATTTTGCTTTAGCTTTTTTCTATTGTTAGATTTTAATGTTTTTCTGTTAAATATTGACATTCTTGGCCTCCTCTTATTCTTCCTGTCCTGGCATCAACTTTTCTTTCTCCTCTCCTGTAAAACCCTCTGACTGTTCTGTCTTTTTCCATTTCTTCTTCACCTTCATTCCAGCTAGATTAAAAGCACAGCTGTCCTCAAAGAGAAGGACAAATAATAAATGGCATATATCATTTATTTTCTGATCGATACCATGACCTGGTTTGACTTCCCTCAGAACTAAAGCTGCATGTGAATGCTGCTGATTCCGATTCAGGTAGAGGAATCCATCTTTTAAATGTTACCTTGCACGCTCCCTCCTGTCTAAGTGTTGAGGTTGTTTGTAAGGGCAAGTTCTCTTTCAGACGCAGCGGAGTCAGGAGTCGGTGTAACTGCACCAAGTGAAAGGGCTCATGTTGCACCTGCAGACTCTTACTTTCTCTTAGTCGGCCCGTTCTGCAGCTTCAAGCAAACACTTTGCACAAAATTAATATTTGCCATCTCTCCTTGTGCTAAAACATGATGCAACATATCACTGGAGCATCAATAACATTTTGAAAAGTGTCCTAAATGAGTTTTCTTTTATATCAGAGGGAGATTAAAATTAAAAATGGTTCACAGATGAAAAAATGCTTGCAGAAGCCGTTCTGTTGTGTCAGTAGTTACCGGTATTCTCAGGTGACTGCAGGACACAGGACCTCAGAAACGGAGCTGGCCTGCAGGAGGTCAGACGGGTCAGCTCAGCTCCAGCAGCCGTAGGTAGATCATGTACCGTTTCATTGCTGCTAGTAAAGGAGGAGGGGGTGTACTGTCCATCCGCACACAAAGCCGGGGGCCCGAACCCCCTTCAGAGCCTCGCCACAATCATTCTCCACTCAGGCTAAAGTTACTGCCCATCTCTAAAGCTGTCAGTTAGCTGTGTAGCATGCTGGCTGATGAACAACAGAGTGATGATCTTTGGATTCTCTGGTTTCATTTGGCAACTAATTCTTTGTTTTATGATATAAAGATTGAAGACTTCACCTGAAGAAACTTGAAGACATCTTTATGTTTTGATTTGAAATCTAATCCAGTTGATTTTGGTTATTTTAGGCTACTGTTCAGCAGAAAGTAAATACAGAAGCACCTGGGCTGTTTTACTCACTGATGAGGTTTCCATGTGTCGATTCTTTTTTTTTCTGCTTGCACCTCGGTAGAAAATTAAAACCAGAAAAAATTGAAGTGGTTTCTGAGCATTTGGTTCTGGTTTTACTCAGATTTGTTTTCTTAAAGTGATCATTTAGTTCAAAATGCCCTGTTAAATCCCGCCGGCATGCATGCGTCTGGCAGATTTACCCTCATGTTGTTCTGAGGATGCTGAAGATTGGGGTTATGGCATGGAGGTGTTTCTACCAGAAACATGCAAAAAGCTGGTGAGCAGTTATGAAAATGATTTGATTTGCTGTAATATCAGTAAATGTTGTTTCCATTTATTATAGAGAAGTTGATTTAGGACATTTTTTAAAGAAAAGTAAAATGTTAAAACAAATCAATCTAAAAAAATTCCAGTGTGATGAATAGTTTTTGGGCTTATCTGCATCATGTGAATGACTGTTATCTTTGTTTAGATCTTTTATTGCTTTTTGTGTTCCACTCTTTTTCTGCAGTGGAACAGCTGTGAAACCTTAAACTTCATGGATGTTAAAATAAACGCAGTAGTTGGGCGTAAAAGTATAAATTTGAAATGGAAATGTTCAGTGAAAGCATCACTAAATGGCAATAAATTTGAAAATAGGATTAAGTGCAGATACGATTTGCAGCTTAATGATACAAATCACACTTTTTATGTGACTGGTGTCCTAAAGAAGATTACAAATGGGAATCTATCAGTGGCAGTATTTGTGTTTGTGGGACTATTGTGGCAGTGTCATGCAGTCACAATAATACAATTACTTGGAAAAAAAAGTAATAAATTGTTATTGATTACCAACAGAACCACATCATCTGCGAAAAGCAGAGATCAGATCCAGATGCCACCAGAATGGATTTCCTCAACACTTTGGACAAAATTCTAGAAACTGTTTTATAACTTCTGTCCATGAAGCTTATGAACAGAAGTTTAATAGTAACTTTGCCAATAATAAAAGATATTTATGGAAAACAGAGTGTGTTACGAGATTTTGTTGTTTTAATTGGTGAGTAAATGTGGAACAGCTCAGTGTTAGAACAGCAAGGGCTTGTTATGCAATTGGAGCGCTACAGGAAGGCCATAAAAAAGCCTTTATTGGATTAAAGGGCGACATAAACACCTTCACCTCTCCTGCTGAGTCACGCTGGAATGAATCAAAGTTTGTAGTCTAATCTTAACTTGAGATGCCGTGTTCGCTGTCTTTGCTTCACTTTTAAAGTGTCTAGCCTGGAGGAGTGTTTCCAGCTCCGCCGCTCCCTGAGGAGACTTTAAAAAAAACCACACACTGCTAACCCTCCGTGCTCAGACGCTGCAATCTCTGCTGCTGGATCCAATCCGGAGTGGTTTTTAAGCTTAATTACAGTTTATGCTGCTAGATTTAAACTTCAGAGAACTTCATATCCAATCAGAGAAATGATGGAGGCTAAAAACTGATTTTCAGCAGCAGAAGGAAGTGTAATATCTGTAAAAATGGCAGTTTCCTGTTTATGTGTTGGTTTCCTCCTGAAAGAAAGACTGGGCTGAGCCCGAGACTGAAAGGCTGTCCCAGTTCCTTTTCACATCAGCACCAAAGGAATTTAGTTCCTCCTCAGGTGGCTTATTGTGACAGCAGCCTCTCCTCTGCTGATCTTTGAGTGAAACAGAAGCGTTTTCTCACTAGTCCTGGTCTCTGTTGCCATGGAAGCTGTGAGTCTTCCTGGCAGGGATTTAATATTCCTGGGGGAGGCTTGGAAATGCGCTGCCTCACTACTATATGTGTGTGTGCGCGTGGGTGTGTTTGCTAAACTACTTTCTTTTTTCTTTCTTTTACGATCATGTTTACGCACCTCTGTGTTTGTGAGTTCTGGAATTTCAGTTACACCTTCATCTTTAAAATTGCAGATTTACAAGCCTTCCCTGTTTGTTTTTTAATTGAGATTGTTGACTCACATTTGTCGATCTTACTATAGTAACTGTGTGTGATACGATGTGTGGAAGACAGCTGATAGAGTGTGTACAGTCAGAATGACAATCTGGAACAATGCGCGGACACACCTTTAGATGGGAGGATGTTGTTCCACCCACTCCCAGCTGCTTACTCCTTTCAATTCCTGTTGTTGCTCCTCTCTGACGCTGAAGTGTTGTTGGAAAAGTTTGTTGAATTTCATCAGACGGTCTGTGTGTCTCCCAGGTGAGTGTGTCCTCCAGAGGACGGTCATGGTGAGGAAGAAGCTGACGGCCAGGGAAGGCAGAGGATGGCTCTCTGGTACCCTCTTCTGCACCCACTTCAGAGTGGCGTTTGTTCCCCAGGACAGTCCCAAAACTGATGTGAGTCTTCACCTAACAGACCCTTAAAAATGGAGTTGTGGCAAGATAAAAGAGCCACCAGTTTTCAATGTGGGTATCTTCAGGAAGTTATGAAAAAATATTATCCCTGATATGAAGAAGACTTGTACGTATTACTTTTTTTTTTTGGATAAATGGTGGAATACTCTATCAAAGTCGACCAAGAGTCAGACAGCAATCCTTCCTCACTTTGTCCGTCAAAGATAAAAAGCTATTTGTCCCAAAGAAGAAAGTCCTCAGTACCGACCTTAGATAAGCAGCTGTTGCTACCCATCAATCTGGAGTCGACGTCCCAGCAAATTCATCCCAGGGTCAGAGAAATGCTAACAACTCAAAATCTCACTGTGCATGTTAAAGGGACAGTATTATGTATATTCCAGGCACACAGTAACATTTTAAAGCACAATAAAGTAACAACATCAGTTGTTAAAAAAATACAGTATATATCAAATATGACTTAAAACATGTCTTTGGTTCTGGGGACACAGAGCAGAACAAAACCAGAAGACCTGAGTGGTTTAGAAGGTTGATGCAACAACAGATCTTTAATGTATTGAAGTGATTTATAAACTAGCAACAGTATTTTAAAGTCTATTCTTTGAGCTCCAATGAGCCATTGTAAGGACTTTAGAACTGGGTGATGTGCTCTATCTCCCTGGTTTTAATGAGAACGCCAGCAGCATCGTTCTGGATCATCTGTAGCTGGAGGATTGATTTTTTTTTTTCAGGCAGACTTGTGAAGACACTGTTGCAGTAATCAATGTAACTAAAGAGAAACACATGGATGATTAAAGGACACTGGTCCTTTAATCCTGGAAATGTTCTTCAGGTGATAGAAGGCTGACTTTATAATTGTCTGTATGTGTCTCTGAAGGTTCAGGTCTGAGTCCACCACTACATCAATAACGCTGTAACAATTAGTCATTGGTGCTAAGCGCTAAGTTGTCCAATCGTGGTGTTTTTAAACCCGGAAGGATGGTTTTCTTTTTCCTTTTTTAAGAACAATCTAAAAACCAACATAATGAGAGTAAATATATTAAATCTGCAACCCGTTAGGACGCACCAACCATCTAAATCTGGCTTCCTTATGATTTCTGATGCAGGACAACTCAGATCCAATCCTCCTGGGAGATCATGACATAGCTCTGGCATCTATAGAGAAAGTGGTGGCTGGTGAGTAACACCTCAAACCCACTCTGTGGTACCGCTCACTATCACCTGCTTTTAGCATCTGCTGCCATACAGCAGCGCTGGTTGTGTTTTATAGTAGGTATGGTGATGAATCTCTCTAGTAGCTAATCTCTGCTTTACTTAATTTAACGTTTAACAGTTTTGTTGTCCTGCTTTGCGTTTCAGTCGGACCAAACAGAACCAAGCTGGTGACTCCAAACTCGTCCCTGAAGTTCACTCCAGAGGAGCTGGTACTCTACTGTCGGGACATGAGAGTCATGTGCTTCCTGTTTGACCGCCTGACCCCCGATGCGCAGGTCATAGAGGTGTGTCCTTATCTCGTTTGGTTTATGACAGCAGTAATACACACACTGGGACATGACACACATTCTGCAGGTCTAGATTATTTTACATTATATTTAGAATTCCTAATTGCACTTCCTGAACCATTTTAAAGAAGGTTTGTTGCAGTTTATTTTTGCATATTTGACTTAGGTAGTGAACCTATTGTTTTTGTCAGTTTCAGTTTCTTAATTAATTATTTTACAATGACTGTTTTACTCCTAGTTCCCCTGATTGAACAAATTAAAGTTGTTGTTTTTACACCTTTTGACCAAGCATGTGAAACTATTAGTCTGTTCAAGTGTGCTGTACTGGTGCAACGTTGTCAAATAAATTTGTAATTCAGTACGTTTTTGTTTAAAAAATAAAATAAAATAAAGAAACATTTAAAGTCAATTCAGCACTGTTTTTCTGTATCGGCCGATACTAAACCTCAGATATCCGTATTGGAAGTGTAAAAAGTGGATTGATGCATTCCTAATCTTTTCCTTTTTTACTCTTCAGCACTGATAAATCAATATTTTTGGTGTTTTCTAGAACAGTTTTATAGCCCCGCCTCTTCCTGTGTGTGTGTGTTTGTGCACCAGTTTGAAAGCTCAGGTTTCTTATCACCCTGTACATCAGTCATGTCAGAGCCACAGCATGAAGCAGCTCATCAGTGTCATAGCCCCTCTGATTTGCCTCAGGTCTCCCTGCTGTAAGTTGACGACCTTTTGTCCTCCTGACGGGCTCTCTGTGGTTTCCCTCCTCAGATAACCTACACCATCGCCAAGACCTACCAGCCTCTCAAACCCGGCTCCGTTTTAGCCTTCCAGAACGGTGCCCTGGGGAGTGTAGGTGAGTGGTTTACTGTCTGCATCCGCTGCAGGTCCTTCCTGGAACCAATCCTATCCATTTACAGCTCCAGGATGAATGTATTGATAGGTAATATGTTATATTCATTTTGGTCTTTTTAATGATTCAATTGAGCTATCATTCTTCTGATTGCACAAATACAGAGAAAAGCAAGAAACTTCTGGGTCCACAAGCGGGAATTTAATTGGATTTTTTTTATTTAATTCACACACAGTTAAAGTTATACCAATAGGTTTGAAAGTATTCATGCAGCCCTCCACCCCCTAATATGTGCTTAAATATCCCTCTTGCATTCTTTTTGTAGCCATTTTGGTGTAATTGCTTGCATATTTGATCATTCTTCTTGGCAGAAATTGCACAAATTATTTGGCTCTATGGCATCGATGTTCAAAAGGTTTAATAATGTTGAGGTTGGAGCTGTTTCTGAAGATTTAACTTTTAGAACATTTAAATTTTCACCATTGACTCCTTGGGTTTCCATAGGAACTACAATCTTGTTTGACGATTGTTTTTTACAGCTTCGTTTTATTTTGACTTTCAATCCAAGTCAACTCACAGAACAAATGATTCAAATAAAATGCAACTTTTGTAAAACATATTTTCAGTCATTATAATTCTTTAAGGACAAAAAGTGAAGAATAAAAATAATCTGAAATCAAATTTTATTTTTAAGCCATTTCACGCAGCCATATTTTGTTGCCATGGCTACACATAATGACAACTGTCTAAATAGCTCGATGTTTGTCATGTGACTACAGATGACTTTTACTTCCTAGTTGAGCATGAAGTTAATGATTTTTGAGTACATGTTTCTCCTTTATCTTGTCTTTTATGGTTTGTCCTTTACATCCACGTTTGAGCTTAAATCTGTAACCATGCGTATTGAAATTCAGTTAACAAACTAACAAAATAATAAATCATATTTTTATTCCGTTTCACCGTCTCATTCGGTCTATGAAGCATTTTATAGTTTTCTCACTTTGGGTCTAAAGACAGAATGTACAGAAATCTGTGATTGCGGTTCGTCATCCGTCTGCGTGTCATTCCCACCATCTGCAGCACCGTCTGAACGCGATGCTGCAACTCCAACTTGTGGAGAATATAAAATTGGAAACATCACAAAATCTGTGCAGACCATAATAACACACAAAGCCCTCAAGTTGCAGATATTGGAAACGTTCTTTTAGGTGGCAGGACAATGAAAACATTGGCTTTGAAACCGGAACCATATGGAGGAGATCTGTTGAAACTGACATCGATTTGAAGATTAAACCAATGTAACTAAATATATAATCATGCCATCAAAGAGCAGGGGTTATTTTAATATAGCAACAGACTTCAGACGTTTGTTGCAGCTATAAACATTTTTAAACACGTTGCTGAGTGCAGCCACATATGGAAACATGAACCACTTCTGTTCTGTATGTCAGGGTATGCTAAAGCTACGCTACGCTGGCCACTCTGGCTGACTGTCAGCTCTTGGATTAATAATGCAAGCCCCCTTCAGCAGCAAGTAGTTAGATGACCTGGAGTTCAACTCTGCCCTAAAGGGTCAAGTGTGTCCGTTCTGAGTCTGCTACAACATTCAAGAAACATTAAATGGAGATCTGACATTGAGAAAGTAATATTTTAACAGTTTGTTTCCTTCTCCTTTTACTGGAAAACCCAAATAGTTTGTGGCACATTTCATTGCAACACTTTTGTATCCAGAGGAGTTGATGCCCTGTCAATGACTGCGCAGGTCCTCTGGCTGCAACACAAGCTCAAATCATCAGCCAGCCTCCACCGTGCCCATGTTCCTCCAAACATGGTGATGTGCATCACAGCCAAACTTCAGTCTTCAGTCCAGAAGACATTTTTCCTGAAGTCTTGTTGTTCATTCAGATGCAGATTTGTGAATCTAAATCACCGGCAAACTTAAATATTGGTTTTTAATACAAGTTTTACTTATTGGGTACTGATGTTAATGTAGCTATATCCTAGATCCCTATGAAGCTTCTGTGTGGATGTTTTTCTTTTTTTTGTATGTTGGAATGTTTTCTTCTAGGAAGATTAAAAATCTTTTGTAAGTAATATTTTCCTTTGTAGAGATTCTTTAAATAGTTCCTTCTTTAAAGCTGAAGCTCCAAATCAAATTTTTTTTTTCCTTTGGAGAAATGATCTAAATTGAACCATTTTCTAACACCCTTGTCCCTAGTGGGGTCGGGAGGTGCTGGTGCCTCTCCAGCTAACGATCCGGGCGAGAGGCTGGGTCACCCAGGACAGGTCACCAGCCTGTTGCAGGCAATTTTTGACATTTTAGTGTAAATTTGTTTAGTTCTTCGATATTTTGCATAAAACTGTGTCAGTGCTGCCCTCTTTGGGTTGATCGGTGGCTACTGCAGTTAAATCTTTCTATTGGTTACAAACAGTACAGCTTGGTTGATGTCAGAGTTACATAGCCCTGGATTCAGTTATCAAACTAACTCACTCAGATACGCCCCCTGGTGGCGAGTCAGGAGCTGGAACAGCGATTGTGGCGATCATTGATGAATTAGCACTGAATTATAATCTTCGAATTTAAATTATGACAATTATTATTTAGAAAGAAATTATAGCATTATTTATGAAAAAAGGCCTCATATAACAAGTAATATGTTAATTAATCTAAATAAATATTTTACACTTTGTTGATGAACGTTTTAAGAA
This sequence comes from Brachyrhaphis roseni, assembly GCA_903066815.1. Taxonomy (NCBI): domain Eukaryota; kingdom Metazoa; phylum Chordata; class Actinopteri; order Cyprinodontiformes; family Poeciliidae; genus Brachyrhaphis; species Brachyrhaphis roseni. The sequence continues at coordinate 10,528 of CAEFZY010034732.1, forward strand.
TAACCCAGAAGTATTTCTTGAGCACTGGAACAGATCGTGCACTTAGCCACGCCCCTCTGCATTTATTGGCTCCGCCCACTCTGGCGTTTATCAAAATGTGTCCAGGGGCGGGGCACATTTTGAGGTCATTGCTGCAAAGTCATTGCTGTTGCCTTTCTACTCTGTTATTGTGTCAACACACTCAGCAAACTCCTCAAATCCCTTTTTATTATGAAATAAGCCAAATTTTACAAGTATACTGAAACTCCAGAAATGTAAAGTGGTGTACTTTCTTATCATAACTGTATAAACTGAGAAACAGCAAATGGTGGTGTAATCTAATTTAAATACTATATCTGCTCTCCTCTTCGAAGTGTCACAGATAATATTTGAATAAAAAATCCAAACCTTGTGTTTGAATCGCTTTTCCTCCTCCAGAAATGAAGCAGTTCCTAAGCAACCGCCGCCGAGACTCCCACATGAACTGGTTTGAATCCGCCTCGGACTGGGAGCAGGAGCTGGAGCGCTGCGGCGCCACGAGCTGGAGGGTCAGCTCCGTCAACGACCGCTTCGAAATGTCGAACAGGTAAAACCACAAGCTGTGCAAACGGGCTGAAAACGGTAAAAACAAGAGAAGACGAAGCAGAGACAGACAGACGGCGCCTCAGGCTCTGCTGATGCGTTCTCCAATGTGAGTGTTTTTAACGTGAAAAAAGCAACCAAAGCCATTCTCTCTGCTTCCTCACAGCCTGTCGAGGTTCATCGTCGTTCCTCAGAAGGTTTTGGACACAGAGCTGAAGAAAAGTTTTGCCCACTTCAATGAAGGACGGATACCTGTAGGTTTCACAAACACCCCTTGATTCACAACGCCACTTCTGAACATGTTGTGTTTTTAAATTTGTGATTTGTTGAAGTGGTTTGCTGATGTTTCAGCTTCTAATTAACATTCTTTCAGGATGAATGAATTTTAATGTAGTTGTTTTTGTGGAAAGTGTAACGTGGCAGGGTGACGCTCTGGTTTTGGTTTGTTGCAGCGCTGGTGCTGGAGGCATCCCAGAGGCAGCGACCTGTTGCGCATGTCCAGCTTCCAGAACAACATCTACCACGAGAAAGACGACATCAGGTCTGGGAACGCAGTTGTTCAGTCAGGACCGTTTGATCACAATAAACTCTGGTTTATGTTTTGGGTGGAAACAGTTTGTTAGTCTCTTGTCTTGGTTTGGGATGTTTGTGCTTTAAATATCTACTCTGAAAAAAGAGAATGGAACTCCAACTTAAAAATATTGAGTCAGTTTGTTACAAGTAATCAATTTAAGGTTGTCCAACTTACTTTATTTACCCTTGTTTAACATGACAACTTAATAAACTTAGTGTATTTACTTGGATAAACGTAATTTGAAGTTGAAACAAATTAGCACAATTCTTTTTAAGCTGGATCACCTGTTTTTTATGTGTACTAAAAATGGCTTCATCACTGTTTAGCCTCCAGGAAACCTATTCTTTCAGCTAAGATGAGTGTTTATGTTCTGAGCAACCATTTAAATCAAAGCATAAGATTTTATTTCAGCTAAATAAGCAATCAAATCAAATAAATCTCTGTCTGTAACAACCACATTCCCTTTGCTAAAAGCTATCAACTTTTTATAACATAACAGAAGCTTATTGTCCTTTACACAACAGTATTTAAAATGGTAGGTGGTGCTTTCTCTACTGATAATACTGCCAAACATGAGAGTGAAATGGAAAATCACCTCACCACAGATAACAGCTTCTTTAAATGAATTTTTTTTAGTCTTTTAGCTGATCTCTATCTTCCTTTCTGTAAGGTAGTGCTGTGCAGGTTTACTGCTGACTGTCGTGTTTTTACTCTGCAGCTGGAGTTTATTTTTGTCAACGTGTTGAGAAGAAGCTCAGATAAATTTTATCGCTCCCTGAACAGGAAACACATTGGAACAACTGAAAGCCACAAGCTACTTATTAAAGCTGCAGATTAAAAGCTGATTAGAGTCACAACAGCAGAACCTAGTTTAGATGCTCTCTTCTTACTTCCCTATTTCTGAACAACTTCCTGCTGTGACTGGAGACGCTACAGGTGAATAAAATGTACAGAATTGTAAAAAATTATTACTTATAAGCCGTGTGAGGAAAAACTGAGTCCACCTCATGAATGTAGAACCATTTTTACCCACGATAACTCTGATTTGTCTTCTTCTGTGTGACGTTGTTAAGCTTTTCTCGTCATTTTGCTGGTATTTCGACCCAATGTTCAATCTGACATTGCTTCAGTTCAGCGATGTTTCCAGATTTTAGTTTCTGCCCAACTTTTCGGTCAAGTTTAGGTCGTTGATTATTTTTCTTCAAGGATTCTGCCATGTTTGGTGTCGTTATCAGCTGACCTCAGATTTGAGTCCAGAAAACTCAGATCAACTCAGTTTGCAAACTTAAGTGGTGCCCCCATATTTGTTTTATAAAAAGAAGTTTTCTCCTTCAATACTTACCGTAATCTTTTTCTTCTGTCCTGTCACTAATTTTAACATTTATGTTCATTATGTCTAAAATCTTGGAATTTACAGAGGGTGTACTTTCTTTTTCTTGTAACACACCAAAGGTGAGCTGGTGGTAAAGTAACCCAGTGTCGTGTGGTGCTCTGCAGGAACCTGGAGATGGTTCTGTTTGGTTGTCAGTCGTCTCTGTGCGTGGTGGTGGAGCTGGGCGACGAGCTGCCGTCACCCGCCGACATCCAGCTGGCTCACAGCCGCCTGCGGGCCCTTTGTCTGGGAGGTGGGCTCAGACACACACTCACATCCACGCACGTTTGTCATGTTATCTTTGTGGTGACTTTCCATTGACTTCCATTCATTTCTGCAGCACCAAAACTCAATTCACACCTTAGTCCTAAACCTAACCCATAAGCCAAAAACACCATTTGGTCCCCACAACGTAATGTGTGTCAGGAAAATTGTCCCCACAAGGTATTAAATACATGGTACACCTGAACCAACATGTGTTCAGACAGCGCAGAAAACCAAGGGTTCATATCTGCCATAAATCTGTGTGTTGGACATTAATCTATTTTCCAAAGCTCTTACATTTCAGGACAATTTCAATAAAACTAGAAGGATCCTCAGTTATATTTACAATATAAATCAAATTTTTTTTGTTTATTTTAATGTAAAAGAGTAAAAGAAAATTCTACACAAAGTACTCGAGAGCACTTATGTGATTCAAACCGAACAGGTGGGTGTCATTAACTTGTTGATAATATACTAAATACTATGTTGTACCACATGTTGACATTCATACATGGTGAGAAACAACATATTGGAAGTTAGTTCTGTATTAGCATTAGCTTCTGCTTAATACCATGTTGGTATAACACTCTAGTGTTAGTGAAACTGTCTATGGTTAGTTCTTTAGGATTAGCGCAGATAACTTTTTAGTTAGTGGTACATTGCTAATGACATTATTGGAAGTAACTTTATTAAGTTAAGAAAAAAACCATTTGAATATCGCTTTAATTTGCATTTCTGAAACAAATGTCCAGTTATGCAAATTACATTATCCCAAAAAGTTCATCCAGATACCAGAAAATAAAGTCAAATAGACTTTTCCCTTTTCCTTGTTTGGTAGATATGATTTATTGGAGTCATATACAGTAATCTTATCTTCCTGCAGCAGATTAGGAGCACATTTTAGAAAGTAATCGTTGTTAAAGTACGTATGAAACACCCCCAAGAACAGTACAAAATGGTTTAAGGCAGAAAGATGATTGAATTTATCTGGTACAAAAAGAGCAAAAGTGCAAAATGGTCTGTATGACCTGCAACCCTTCGTACAGCTGTTAGATTTGAGTTCACAAGTTGACAGAGTAACAAAGGAGCCTAGCAGCATGTTCCACCTCAGCTTCACATGCAGAACAAATCCGTACTCTCACAGAAACGGTGTGTGAAGGTCGCTTTTTATCGCAGCTCACATTTATCAGCTCTGCTTTTTGTCTTGTTTCACAGCAGCAGAGCTCTCTGCTGTGAAAAAACCCCCAAAACACCCACACATGAATTCAGTCGGTTACCGGGAGGATTTAGTCCTTCATAATGAAACAAGATGCTCAGTGATTGGCTCAGCGTTATGTGGGTTTTATTCCTCATATAAGTGGGATCAGATCTGAATGCTTTCATGTGTGTGTGTGTAGTTTCTGGGTTCTGAGGTCATGTTTGGGTTTCAGATATCTCCTCGTCTGTGTCAGTGCCTGATGATAAATGGTTATCCACGCTGGAGGGAACGCACTGGCTGGACTACATCAGGTAAAACCTCACAGTCTCACAGTCTGCAGTTTCTCTCACATTCAGCTTCCAGACGCTTTATGCTCGTTTGGATGTCATAACATTCTACTACAGCTCCCATAATGCACCGGGCATGCAGCATGACAGCAGTTAATCTTCCAGACATTCAGCTCATCTGCAACACTGTGAAGAGATTCAGATATTTTTCTCTTGGAAGGAAATCAAACTTTTAGATTCAGTACCAGGCCTTCAAGCTTCCTTCTTTTCATCCTTTCATCATGTCTTCCCTCTGTCCTCCCTTTTCCCTTTTTTCCTCCTATCCATTGATCAAAATGTTGTTTTTCGTTCCAGCTCTCCTTTCATCTGTTCATCGCTTCCTTCCTTCTTTCCATCCTTCCTTCCTCTTGTCAATATTTCCTTCTTCCATTTGCCCTTGCTTCAGTCTTTTTTCTCCCCTTCTTTCCTTCCTTCCTTCCTTCTCTTAAAGTCTGCTGCTGCATCTTGTCACTGCTGGTGCATTTTGGGAAAATAATATTTAACTCTGTAACTACTGACTACAACATATGAATGAGAGATATGAGGCAGCCTCTCTATTATTATTATTAATAATAAAAGACACAGATTTAGTCTGTTTGGTTGTTTTGGTTAAGGTTTATGTTCAGACCAGCAGAACCAGAGGCAGAATATTCCCTCACATCGGTGTTTGAGAGTGAACCTGACTGCCAGCTGAACGGCTCCAGGGTTCGGTTCTCAGAACCAGACAGAAAACCTCCAGGATCCTCAGAGGACTAAATGTTGCAGAGTAGCTGCTCAGTCAGCATAGTTTTACTCAAAACTGCAAATATTTAGTTTTTATTCCAACATCAACACTCTGGGGAATGTCGTTCCTTAACCTTTCTGTGTGTGTGGGGTGTGTGTGTGTGTGTGTGTGTGTGTGTGTCCAGGTCGTGCCTGAGGAAAGCTTCAGAGGTTTCTTGTTTGCTGCGCAGCGGTCACCTGACCGTGGCCCTGCAGGGTGAGTCACATGACGCTGGACCCCGGCTCACATTATTCAGTCCATCCATTCATTATTCACATCAGTCCTCCTCATTAAAGCCACGTTGGGGCTCAGAGTGAAGTAGCGCGTTAGCAGGAACAACCACACTCCACTGGACTTACATGCACAGTTAAAGGCCTCCAAACAAAAGAACGCTCACAGCCTGCAGCGACCGCTGCTTCACCTGACAGGTAAATTTACACCACTGCATCTTACTGTGGTGTTTAGCTTCTGAAGGAGACTCTAAACCTGTCAGATTTAATTTAATTTCAGCTTCACTTGGTTCAAATAAAAAAAAATCTCCTATTTAACCACCTTCTGCTATTAATCAGAATCATTTTTCATGTGTTGATGTGAGAATTATTGTTTTAGCTGCTGATGCTTCCTTTGCTAGAAATGATGAAGCGTTAACTAAAGAAATGCTGTTATTGCTTTTTAGACAAAAACATTTTTTATTATTATTTTAAAAGGAACTGAATTATTTGTATCTTATAAAATAAATTTAAATGGTTAAATGAAATATCAGTGGAATGTGCCAGTTTTTTTATCTGATTAATCGACAGAATAATTTATTAGTAGAATAGTTGTTAGCTGCAGTCCTAATTTAGATTTGAACCACCCAATCAGTGAGATGTATATTTTTTAGCTGCAGCGCTGCTGTAGGATATTTGTTTAGTTTATGTTTTCTTGTTTTTCATTCAGTAACAACACAATTTTTTCGGGCTTCAGTCAGTTACTCAATTCAAAAATATTTAATTCATCCCAAAGGAAAACTAAATATAGTCACAATAACGGATAGAAACTGGAGGCCAGTTTCCTTCTGGGGAAAAGTTTCACAGACTTTACAAACACCGAGCTGTTTGGCCAGAATGGAGAGAAGTGCATTTACAGGGATCAACGAGGTGTGAAAGCAGTGTTAACTGTTGAGCATGGTGGTGGCTACATCATGATGTGGGGCTGTTTTACTGAACTGATGCTTTTCACACAATGGATTAAATGATAAAAGAAGAGGACTGACTCAAATAAACATTTCCTAAAACCTGGATCTGCATCAAGAGACCAACCAGAGCCATTTAATTGAAAGTTCTTCCTTAGAAAGTTTTGTTTGTTTCATTATAATCCAAAGTGATCAGAGGTGTCAGCTGATGACAGAGTAAGCATATGCATCTGTCCTTGGAGCGTTTTTCTGGATCACTGGAGGTTTTTTCTTCACTGCTTTTGATCACCGCTTGCACTTCACATGCTCTGAAAACGAAGACGTAAAGTGGTTATTAGGGCTTTGTTAGATCATGTTTGAAACTCGTTAGACAAACATGTTTGCTTATTTCTCACCATCTGCTGTGGCAGAACAAAAACACAGACCCCACGCTGCGTTAGTCAAACAGGGGCAGTTTGTCATCCTGCAGACCTGTGATCAGCCATTTTCCCCCTCTGGCGTTTGTTCCTCTAATGCTGCTTTTTGGAGAAATTGGCTTTAAGCTAAACCTTTATGCTGTCCTGTGTTTCAAACCAGAGGTGGAGGACCGGGACATGAGCTGTGTGGTGTCCAGTCTGGTCCAGGTGATGTGCGACCCCCACTATCGGACCCAGCACGGCTTCCAGGGCCTGGTGCAGAAGGAGTGGGTGATGGCCGGCCACCGCTTCTACAGCCGCATCAACTACCACCGAGACAGCGACAAGGAGGAGGTGAGGCTCCAAAACTGCAAACAAGTTAGTGGTCAAAATGTCTAACATCAACTCTCCATATTCCCTCTCCTCTTACGGCGTTTTAGTCCACTCCACTCCGTTTATTTGGGAACCAAAATTGCAATATTTGTTAGATTTTCAGCTCCTGCTGTTCTCGTTCACACAGCACTGTTAAAGAAATCAAACCCTTTAAAAAACCTGTTCACTCCTCTCGCCTGTGGGGGCTCTGCTCCAAGAACTACTGTAGAAAATGACACAAAAACCTCTGAAGAAGACACTTTTTTGGTCCACATCAGAGTTTGATTCACAGAAAACGAACCGAACCAGAGTTGGGTTAAAGCGACAAAACAGGGCTGGTGTGAACGCATCCTGATCCTTTCCCTGTTCCTGCAGTCTCCGGTCTTCCTGCTCTTTCTGGACTGCGTCTGGCACCTGTGGTTCCAGTTCCCGTCCCGTTTCCAGCTGACAGACGACTTCCTGTTGGCCCTGCACGACAGCGTCCACCTGCCGCTCTTCTCCACCTTCCTGTCAAACTGCCAGCGGGAGAGATGCAAACGCTCCCAGGTACTGAACACCTGGGACAAACTCCTCCATCCTGCCCAGAACTATGTTTCTGACTCTTTTTTTTTTTTTTTAACTCTTGGCAGAACGTCGGCCAGTTGTACACGCCTGTTAACGGCTGGAGGGACATGCTGGGTCCGGACTCTTCCTCGGACACGTCGGACCCTCCGCTGCCTCCGGTTTGGGACTGGGCCCTGCAGTACAGTCGGGAAAGACGGGACGGCTTCGTCCAACCCGTCGCCCCGACGCCGCCGCTCCAGCCGCTACTGAACGGAAACCTCAACATCAACCTGGACACACACAGGGTAAATGGTCTGAGCACCGACACCTGAACCAGAGCTGCTAACACTTAGCTTTATCATAATATTTTGTGGTACTGTTGTGATAACAATAAAAGTGGCAAAACTAGTTTTTTAGGTAACTTTAAAACTATGACTACATGACACAGCAAACACAAATCCTGCTCTAGAGAAACATTTCCATTTATAAAGCTCTTCTTTAGACACCAGGCACAAAAAGAAATGCGATTTGTATCACTACATGCATCAAGGTTATTATAATATAGCCTTTTGAACTAAACAAAATCTACAATAACTAATGAAAACTAAACAATAATGAACTAATAAAACCTAGCAAACACACTAAAAACTGATTAAAGCTAACTGAAGTCGACAAACAAAAATGACAATAAAATAAAACTAAACAGTTTTATTTTAGTTTTATATTTGCAGTAATGCAGTTACTGCAAATAACTGCATTACTGTACACAGTAACTGCATTTAATCATATTTTGAAATTATTGATATTTTTTATTCTATAGATGAAAAAATATTTGAGAAAATAGTAAAAGTAACAATCCAATGTTTTTTTTAACATCATATTTTGGAATTTATCATGACAGCGACAAATCAATATTATTCTCATTGATAAGAATTTTATCATGATAATGATACGTTTAAATTAATTACAAATATATCCAAATTTCCAGCCCCAGCTGTTGGAAATGAAACCACAGCTCCCTCTAGTGGTGGACATAAAACAAGCCACTGCTCCTTCACCGAGCTGCAGCTGAGCTCCAGAACATCAATTCTTACAGAGGCACATTAACTGTTTATAAAACGGGCCTTTAATTTATATCAACCTTTATTTATTCAACCAGGATCAAAACTCCTTTAGGTTACAAATCTCTGTTTCAAATCTCTGACAAGTGGCAGCAGCATAATTAGAAGTAGTTACTTACTGATAGATACGCTTTCATCAACAACAGTATAGTTTTTTAAGTAGAATTTATTTATTGTTCACCTTTCTTACCACCACATGTATGTTTTATGTTTTTAACCTCCACTGGTTGAAGCAGGATAATTTAGTGCCGTGACCTCTAATTAATTATTAATTACTGTTATTTTGTTGTTTTTTATTGTGACTGACTATAAAATTATGTGCCCATTTGGACACGAATGAAGATCTGAATCTGAGTAGCAGAATGGACAATAAACTAAAAAAGGAGAAAAAATAGAAATATTGCCTTTTTTATGTGTAATATGTAGTTGATGGAAGAATAGTAATCTGAATGGATGAAATAAAATATTGTTTTGATTTGATGAAATTTATGTAATTTGCTATAATGAAAATATTAAACATCACCAGAAAAAAAAAAATAATGAAGCAGAATGCATCATGGGTAGTATCTGCAAAGACAGATAGATGTTAATGTTGTTTTATGTATTATTCCATATATATTTTATTATGTGTTTATTATTGTGTTTTAACATCAACCTGCCAATGGGACTAAAGATGGAAATTAGCCCCCAGGCTGTAATCTCCGTAATTTTTTATAAATATGTATTTATTTGTTTTTAACAATGAACTTGAAGTTGAGAATGTAAAGTTTTTCTGTTGTCCTGCTCAGAGTTGCTGCTGCTGTTGCTCTTCTATCAGTTAAATCTTTTATCTTTCCTGTGTGTTTGTGTCGCGGCCCTCCAGCTGGCCGACGCCGGCCCCGGCTCCGTGTTCCTGCTCTCCCGCGGCGCCTTCACCTGCCCCGCCAACCTGCCGCCCTGGCGCAGCGGCAGCTCGGGCGCCTACAGAAAGAGCCACCGGAGGGCGCTGTCCTGTGAGAACGTACCTGGCCTGGAGCGGCTGCTGAAGGCGTGGGCCCTGACAGAGCTGCCCCAGAACACGGCCACCGCCTCCGGCCCCAAGGGGGCCCTGGATCCGTACGAGCCGCTGCTGCCCCTCCTGATGAGTCCCTGCATGAGCCTGTGGAGGGAGTGCTACCTGCGGGGGGCGCTGCACGCTCAGGTACGTGGCAGGACTCTGTGAGGAATCCGGCAGATGACGTCGCCTCTTAGAAATGCTGGTCAGTGACTCCCAGAGCAGAGCGGAGGCGTCGTGGTGCGTCTTAACGCCGTTACCATGGCGATGATAAGAATAGTCCAGGGCCATGTAGGCGGATGCTGTCACCTACTGCACACAAGCTGCAGAGAGAAGCTATTAAACTGCAGAGGGATCCACTTCGTGTTACAGGAAGTGATTGTGAAACGTTTTGGAGCCTTTTATAGATTTTCCTGAAGATATGAGAGGAACAAAAATCATCAGTGACACAACAAATGGACTGAATGGTCTGTTGTGTGTTTAGGTTCCTTTAAATGTCTGGATGATTCACAGGATGAAGTGATTCAATAACATCACTCTGAAAACTCCCAGCTAATCCACTGAAAAGGAGTTAATGCCTGGAAACATCTAAACTCAGGGTCTAGTACTTTTAGCTTTGATTCTCCTTCTAATCACAAGAACACAAAAATATGCAACAGGAGTTTTGATAAAGGAAGTAATTTTGAAAATGAAGAGATTTGAAAATCACTATTTATCTATTAAAAGCCATAAAATCCATGATTTCCTTTTTGTTTGTTTTGTTTTTCTTAATGAACAGAAAATTTTGTCCTAGAACCTGTTAAGTTCTGTTTTCAGTCTGTTTGAGTAAAATCATTTTTATGTTTAAATCTCACAGAGAAAAAACAGAAAGGGAACTTTTTGCTATTTTTAGAGGTTGAGCGCTATAAGATAAAAAAAATTCATACATTTTCAAAGGTTCTTTGTTTACTGCCAACCAAATTTAAAAGAAGTTTTTATTTGTCTTGATTGGAGCAAACCGAACCATGATTACTAATGACTATCAAGAGAAGCTAATAATGGAATCTGCTAATGCTGCAGGTGTCTGACTGTTTCCTTTATCAGGGTGAAATCAGTCATCGTCTTTATTAGGTTGGAAATGAAAAAAGCCTGGTGGGTGTGAGAAGCTGCTCTGACTGTCTGCTGGTGCTACACGCTGTTGTTTTTATCCAGCTGCACTGATGCATGCAGCATTTCTATACATAAATATGAGAGCTGTGGTAATTAATACGGCCTGTGTGGTGAGGGTGAAGAATTTAAAGCAGCTGCTGTTTAAAGCTGTAAGCTGTTTCTGGCCTGAGATAAAATGATCAACTCTGATCTCTGCTATCTATAGAAACCTGCAGTGAATGGACCATTCAGAGCACCTCAGTGATCTTAATCTAAACAAATATTTTAGCTTTTTCACCCTGGATTTAATGCAGATTAATTTAAATAACAGATTAAAACGAGTAAATATCTTTGTTGTTGAGCTCAGATATCTGTTTATCCAAAAATTTAGCTGCAAAATGTGTTTTTGAATTGAAAATGTTGTCAATAATATGGTTTTCGATTAAAATGCTATGAGTTTATCCCAGATCCTGTAATAAATTGGATTGACAGCTGGTTTTATTTCGGGGTATCGGGACGGACTGACCCTCTCTCTGTTCTCAGGCCTTCTCCCACCCGGTGTCGGCCAACCGGCCCCACCCAGTGGACCGTCTGGCTCAGGAGGTGCAGCAGCTCCGGGACCAGCTGGCCCAGTTCTCCCCCCGCGCTGTTCCTGACTCGCTCACCGTGACCTCTGACCCCCGGCGACCCGACGCCAATCTGAACCAGAGCACCAACAACAGCACCTTCCTTTACTCGGCGCTCCGGCCCAAAACCACCCCTCCGCCTACCTCCACCAACCAGCACACCTCCAGGGGCCCCGCCTCCGCCTCGGCGCCGCCACCCAGGCCCACCAGGGACGGCCCCAAACACTCCTTCCTGTTCGGACACTCGGCGGTAGCAGAAACGCGGTCGGACCCTCGCTACCATCCGCCGCCCGGCGCCACCAAGCTGCCTAAAAGCAACGGCTCGTCGCTCACTTCCTGAGATCCAGGATCCTGTAAAACCAGTATGAGACCCATGTGGTCCTGTTATGTATGACAACGGGCCTGGAAGAAGAACTCTGCTCTGTGCTGTACAGACAAACAACCGTTTTCTACTTTTTCCTTAAAATGAAATCAGATTCAACAGAGATGCAAAAAATGAAGCCGAGGAACTGCCGGCGGTTTATCTTCACAGTGACTCGGTTCTGTTTCCACACTGCTCAGATGAACTGGGAGGCTGATGAACTGGACCGGACCGGACCGGACCTGTTCAGTACTGTCAACCTGTACGCTGTGTGATTACTCAATATGCAAACAGATTTGTTCCTGTCAACTGTTTCTGAAAGCCGCCGGTGCTTCAACCTCCGGCTTCAATGAGGAATTTAGGACATGAGATCTATTTTTGGTCTCGTATCCCTCCGCCGCTGCATCTCCAGAGCAGCGAGAGGGCCTACTTTCACTCCACAGTATTGCATGTGTCTGCAGGCACAGCTCGGATCGAATCACAGGCAGGAGAGTCAGATTTTGCTTCTCTTGTCGCATCATGTTGTAGAAATCTGCCTCCAGGACTTTTTCGTTTTTCTAAAACACAAGTCAGAATTTTTATATTTAAATTGCATCCTTTCTTTCATTTGCCACAGTTCATCTTGATAATTTTACTGCTATTTTTTGTAAGTATTTTCTGGTTTTGATCCAGTCTAAGTTTCATACATCTACATTACATCAGACGGTTAAAAAAGCAGTGAAATATCCCTTTAAGACATCTGAATCAGCAGCCTCGCTCATCCAGATAAAACCAGATGATTGCACAAGTATTTGGAGGTAAATCTTGTAAATTTGTCTGGAAAATGATGGAACTTTATACTGAAAGATGTTAGTGATATAGTTCTGAGTGTTATTTAGCAATTCTAGATGTAACATGTGGAAAGGAGTCATTTCTGATCAGGTTAATGTTATTCTAAGAGGACGCCAGTATTGGGAGCAAAGGGAAGCTTTGTTTACATTTGAGTTTTCCTGCTTCTTTCAATTTGAAGTCGGAAACGTTCCACCAATAAATAAAAAAAAGAAGAAACTCTTTAATTTGAAAGCAGGATAACAGCCATCAGTCCTGATCTCCTGCCGGACGGTACCTCAGTCAATTATTGTAAATATTCATCAACATAAAAGCAGTCAGCTTGCCAACCTGTTTGTCTTCCCTAGAAACACGTCGCTCCTCTCATGGAGAATTTCACCCCTGCTGCTCTCTTTTCATCTATTATTTAAAGTTTTTGGTACGGACGTTGTTTAAAATTAAAAATTTGCCAGATGTAAATATTATTTTTGTTTTTTTGTACCAGCATGTTTTGCTTGTGATGAACAAAGTGTTTCTCATTTCTGCTCATGAAAACATCAATTTCCCCGAATAAACACGTTGTCGTACACAGGCTCACGAACTTTATTTTTTAACAAAATAAATACGTACAAAATGATCTGGAACACTTTAAAGTAGCATGGCGCCTTTACAGTAAAATCAGGATTAAAAACTGGATAAAACCGCTTTAAGAGTTCATGTGCAAATAAAAAAGGTGAATACTGACAGTAAACATCCACTTCAGTCTCCAGTTCAGGAATGACTCACGAGGCGTTTTGTTGAACACTTTGGGATGAAATGAGCGCGTTCTTCCACATTTATTGTGCTGAACTTTCCACCCGTCTCTGGAAATGCATCCTGGTACTTACTGAGCATTCTCATTCGTTTCAGCAGGTTACCATTAAAAAAACAAGCAAGAGACAAAACAATGTGGAATGACTGACTTTAGTCCAAAGTGAGCTTAATGGCAGAGGCAGTGCATTCAGAGCTGAGGAAATCTTAAGTCCAACATGTGAGGAAAGACTTTCACCCCCACCGACTCCCGGTGCACGGCTCCTGCAGGATCCCGCAGGGCCCGTAGAAATACCCAGAGGAGGACGGGGCCAGGCCTCCCAGCTGCCGGATGGACTTGCACATTGGGCAGGGGTACTCGGACAGACCCTCGATGTCCTCAAAGGCCATGTTGACGATCTGGTCGCAGCAGGGACTGCAGTAGAGGTGTCCGCACGAGAGGCGCTTGAGCCGCACCTCGTAGGTGATGCAGCACTGACAGTGCGGCAGGTCGGGCCCCAGCGACAGGGAGCCCGTCAGGGAGCTGCTCTCCAAGCTGCCAGCCTGACTGGAGCTGAGCTTAGCGGGAGACCTGGGGAGAGACGGGATTAACACTCATTCATGTCCACATGGAGTCCCTCAGGGATGTATTCTCACTCCCATAACGTTCTCGCTTCAAATGCTCTGCTGATATAAATGATCAACAGCTAAAGTTTAATTAAACCGATTTCTCAGAACAGAAGAATCAGCTGTTTTGAATGTTATTATGGACTGTTATCATTTAAAATATTTTGTTCTAAAGTTGTGAGGTTAAGTTACCATCACTTAACCTGCAGCTGTGATCCTAAAATGTCTCACGTTCATCCTTGTACTTAAATTTGATGAAAGAATATGTGATGCTTTCAGAACTGGTTTCTTCCAGCTGAGAGTCAATGTGAGGTAAAATCTTTTTTTTAATTAACAGATTAGGAAAATTGATGCGTCCCTGGAATTCATTTAGCTTGAAGTGAGACGAAATCTTGCCGCCTTATGGCTTCCTGCTCATTCTGGTGAATTCTGACAGCCAGTGTTTTTATCCACCCATCTATACGGGTTGATTCCCAAACTCATCTATATACTTGTTTTGTTCTTTTACCCTCGAGCCTGACTGAATGATGGCCTCTTTATTTGGTTTTCCAACTTTGTTGCAACATTCTTTCATTCTATTTTTCCACAAAATGTTTAAATCTTATTTGGACAAAATAGTATTTTGTTTCACTTTGCGATTATTAATCTGGGTTATGTGGGGTTCCTCTAGGCTCTGTTATCGGACCGCTATTATTCTACATCAAGAAGAAACTCTCATTCCGCAGCCAATCAGAGCTCTTAACACCTATTGACTATTTTAAAAAAACAAATAACTGGTACACAACATCAAATTTATCAGCTTGAATAATAGGAACCCTCTCCTAATCTTACAACCACATTTGTTTTGCCATCTTGATGAAGGATTAAGTTTATTTTAATGACGGACTGTAATTTTTACTGTAATCACATTCTAGATTGCTTTGTTTTGTGTTGTTTCTATTTGACCAAATGTGTAGAGTTAAGTTCACTTTAACTTTTCTAGGTTTCTATAACCTTTTGTTTCTTTTCAGCAAGACAAATTTTATATTGATCCAATAATAACAGATGAAAAATAGCCAGTAGGAAAATTCTTGCACATTTACAGCAAAGTTAATGTGTGTTGTTCCTGCCAAATTAACATAAAAAACAAAGCTTCATATCATCTGTTTAAATCAATTTATAGTGTCATCATATTTAACGTCTCCAGTAACTAAATGCTCACGACTTAAAATGTTAAAGTTTTTCACAGACTTTCCTCCAAAACTGTTACCACACAGAGCTTCAGTCCTTTACAGACATAATATCAAGTGAATGAGTTGTTGTTGTCTCAGACGTACATCTTTAAGGACATAAATTAGGAAATATTTTACAGATCGTCATATTTTAGCCATATCATTCTTTAAGTAACGACTGCATTTTATCCATAGAGATGGGAGTTTGCTGCAGCAGTTTACCTGCTGAGGTCGTCCAGACGTCAAGACAGAAACTGTAGAATTTTTCCATCTCAATTTTCAGAATAACAGTTTCACTTGATGTAATCCCAGGTCACTCTGGGAGCAAATGTTTCCCTGCATTTTCAATAGACATCAGATATTCTGATTTATCAAAAATAGATTTTTGGTGAATGAGTTAATTGCACAGTGGGTTGCCAAATCTAAAAGGACTATGATACCTTTTCATTTCTTGATAAAAATGTAGAGTTATTTAAAATAAAGATTTCAGGAGCAGAACTGATTCTCTGCTTTAAAACAGAGGAAGTCCGTTTGGACGATGTTGCAAATTTGATCAATAATCAACAGAATCCTTGACGTGAGCTGAATATGTCTTCTCTGATATTTCTCTGACATTTTGGTCGATGGCGTCTTACATAAAAGGACGTTGAATCATAGAATCAACCTGCAGGCGATGGTGACTTTTCTCCAGCGCTGAACGTGACCCATCCTGTTTGCCGTGTGCACAGATTTGCTCCAGAGGTGAAAACCTAACTGGTCAGACCTGAAATGATCCCAGTCTGGGTGGAGTTAAGGGCAGATTGTTGACAGTTCTATGCGTTTCGGTGTGGGACTGGATGTTTCAGTGCGTTTCTTCAATGAAAGGTTGCAGCAGCAACCTGTTGAAACAACATCTGAACATTCTGGGTCATTTTTTCTGTGCAGGATTAAAGTTAAATGGATTTCTGCATGATGCAGGCTGTAACTTAAGATTTGATTCAGTTCAGGGACAGAAAGTGGCTCCTTGAAGCAGAGCTGGAGAAAATGCCCTGACTTAGGAAACCTGTTGTCACTGCTGCTGAGAAGTGAGGGGCCATATTTCCTCTTAGTGTTTAAGAATCATTTTCCACGTCCTGTGCTGACAGTTAAATAATTCAATGGTTATTTTTAAGCAGAGAAAATATAATTGAAAGCTTCTTGCTTGTGGGGGAAAGAGTTACGCAATAAAGGATTATCTTTAAAAAACGGACAAGAGGCTGAATGTCCATATTTGGGACTAAAAATACGAGCGAGCTGGTGAAGCGACCAGAAACTGTTTTTCTTTTTTTTTGTTGTTTTTTGCTGCAGACGCCCACCAGCTGCAGCCAGCTGGATTGTTCCGGTCATTTCAGCCTGAATCCAAAGGAGAAATCAGGTGGATTACTGATGATGATGATGATGAGGATGGTAGGGGGGCTCACCGTGATGAAGATGAGTCTTTGAAGCAGTCGAAGCTGAGCGCAGTGAGGATCCTCCACAGCAGATCCATGCCGGTTGATCTCATGGTAACATCCAGAATCCTGCGAGCTGCTTCCCGACGAGCGTCATGTTGGACAAAAACAGCGCGAGGCTCTTTAAATGAGGACGCACGCGGCGCCTCCCCCCCCCCCCCCTGAGAAGGAAACGCCCCCCCCCCCCCCCCCCCCCCCTCCCTAATGTTCTCACTGACAGGGATGAAGAGGATGTGCGCTCATCTTCATCATCATCTGCTGGTATTTCAGGAGAGGAGAAACAAAGCGCCGCTTTCTGTGTCTGGTTCTCTCAACACTTTCTTTCTTCTGGCGTCTTCCTCTTCCTCCTCCTCTTCCTCCTGCTCCTCCTCTTCCTCAGCAACAGCAGAGGGAGGAGGAGGAACTGAGGCGCTTCAGTTGCATCACGCGTCTCTTTTACCAATGAGCTCAAAGAGCAGCAGGAAGCCCATAAAACACACAAAGACCCTCATGGGCCTTTTTTTTTCCTTAAGGAAGATATTTTAGTCTCATTTTTCACACCTGCGCACATTTTAGTCAAACCATTCTTTTCTTCAACTAAAACTGATCCCGGATATAGTGTAATATATTGAAATTGAATCTAAAAATTCCTAAAAAACAAACAAACAAAAAAAGACAAGCAGCTTATTGGGATGAATAAATAAATATCCATCTGAGTGAACCGACCATAACAAACGTATTTAGACCTTAAAAAGAGAGCAAACAAAAAACAATATTCATTTGAACGTTTTTTTGGTTAAATTTTACACTGACCCTTTAAAGTAATTAAAATGTAATTGAATAAATATTTATAAAAAAATGAAAACTTCAGTTTATTTAGTTTTGCTAAATTATTATCGAATAATTTAAGAGGAAAGAAAATTGTGTAATAACGTAACATTTTCAACTATGGTTATTAATGTTCAGAACATAAATAAAGTGTCTGATAAAATGTGAATTAAATGGGGATCAGAAGAATAATTAAATCTGATCCCAAACAAACTCCAGCGCTTTCTCTAGGCTGACCACTAGATGGCGACAAAATACAAACTCAGAGTAAATTTAAAGCAAGTTAGTTTCTCAAACGTGTTATTCTTCTTCTTCTTCTCTGTCAGAGTCTTTAATGTCCAGAAAACCTCTGACTCTGAGTGAAGACTCACTGTGATGAAGAGCTGCTGATTCATCACAGCTGCAGATCAGAGCTGAAGGAAGCTCTTACTGTTAAACTGGGCCTGACTGAGTTACTTTGTACAGGAAATTAAAGAGCCTCAGAGACACGATGGTGAAAGGGCAGCTAAACAGGAAGCTGCTGTAATACAGAGAATCACTGCATGAAAATAAACCAGAAGGATGAAACTCCACTGAACCCAGAGGCTGATGATCCGTCACCAACCTGTAGATTAGATATTACAAAGTATTTTATAAAACAGTACATTGCTTTAAAATCTACAGGCAATAAAATGAAACACATATTGTTTACGTGTTTGTTCTGTTTTACAATTATTTACTTGTAAAGAGAAAATAAATAAATAAAAATACAACTTCAATGGCGATTTGTTTTTGTTCATTTCCACCAGCAGCAGCCAAAGTTCTGCTAACTACAAAAATAACTTGCATAGCCCACTTTCAGCACAAAGTAGGCTAAAAGATCTCAAAAAGCAATGGCGTGAAGCTCAAAGGTCAAAGTTCAACAAGAGGAAAGAAAGACCAAGATGACCTTCAGAATAACTTTTGACTAGAAACAGCAACAAAACTCAAAACCCAAGCAAAATCTTGATACCCAAAACTTTTGGCCTTGTTGCCATGGTTATGCATCACTACAACTGCCTGAAAGTAAAACAATAAGAGGAAAAATCCTTCCAGCTGCATCTAAAACCAAAAGGAATAAAACCTAAATAATTATTTATCAGTCATTTTTTTACTTCTCCATATATGCTTCATTAATTACTTAGAAAATAAACTTTGAACTAATAAAGTTTATTCAGAATGAAAGGCTGACTGAAAATAACAAACATGCTCTTAGAATTCAGCATGAAGCAGAGAACAGATGAGAAGTGCAGGTGTTGTAGTTACTTTATGAATTATTAATCACGTCCTGCAGGTAAATCGGCCTCATCGGCTCTGACAGGTCGTGACCTCACACATCGTCACCAGCAGCGGTCCCATCAGATCTGATCCAATCAGGAAGAGCTTTCAGCAGTTCTTCTCTGGTTGGATCATCTCCATTGACTGTTGCTGATTAAACTGACTGTTATGAGCAGCAGAACCAGAACCAGAACCAGAACCAGAACTAGAACCACCAACCTGAGTTATGATGAGACTGGCTGAGGCGACTGGTGTGGAACTGACTACAGAGGCTTTTGGTGACATTTACTGGAACAGCTTGGGTTGTTTGCAATATTATAATAGTTTCTTTTGTCATTATGGTTCATTGACTTCAGGCTGAACCAGTTAGAAAAACAAAAAGGTGTTTTGTACATGTACTGTATTCTTATGTATTTTTCTGTCAACATATTTTTGTAGATGTTTCTTTTGTTTGATTGACAAAGGCAAAAAAAAATAAAAAATCTAAAAAATTTAAATTGTTGTTGGCCCAGATTTTCCAAAGTGGGATGTGCATTTTCAATAAAGACAAAAGAAGCAATAAATGCATAAAATAAAAATAAAATAAAAAATTTAAGTATACATTTCTGGTGTTGTACTGATTTAAAAAAAAAATTATATTCAGAACATAATAAAACAAATAAAATAAATAAATATTTCTGGGATATTTTTATTCATTTTTATTTATATTACAAATGTAAATAAATCAATCAATCAACAAATTAGATATTATTGTTTGTGTTCATTTAAACAACAGTTTGGTCACAAAAAAACGATAAATATATATATATAAATAGTGATTTTGCTGCAGGTTATTGATTCACTGAGACATCAGTGGACAGTCAAGAGTCACGGAGGAAGACATCTGGCTCTTCTTCATCACCTCCTTATAAAATGAAAAGGTTTTCTGTTTGGAGCCAATTACAGGCACGAGCCCAGACACGTGCCAGGGGAGCCTCGCTTTGATTGCATCACCAAACATTTGCAGCTGAAGCCTGGAGACTTCTTCATTTGTCTGAATAATAAGAGAGCTGGACTCTTTACTGGTTGAACCAACCAGGCTGTTAAAGAAAAGGAGCATCTTCACGCATCTCTGCTTGGTTCTGGTTTGAAACCAGGATGGGAGCGAGCAGGAGGAGAGGAGGGTGTGTGTGTGTGTGTGGGTGTGTGTGTGTGTGTGTGTCCATGCAGAAGGATGCTGTGTAGTAGAAAGGGAAGCGGGCGGGAGGGGGAGGAGTGAGCAGCTCCCCTGTCACTACGTCAGGAGCCATCACAGCAGCGCACAGGAGCCACTTTCTGCTGAAGGATCCGGGTGACTCCCTGCGCCGATATCATCCCAGTCGCCCTAAAATGCGCTGACCTCCTCATCCCAAAGGTAAGATTATTTAATCCAGCATCACCCCTCCCCCTCCACCTTTCCCCTGCGGGTTTTCTTGATCTGCGTCCGTTTATAATCGGTTCTATGACCATTTCACAGCCAAGATTCCTGACAGCCTCCTGATAAAATGGTTCTTCGATGACCCTAAAGCCCTTTAACGATAATAATTGATAAATGGTAATGAAAATGGAAATCGGTTTGAAATGTGTTTCTGGGGTCATTTTACTGCCAGCTGCGCTCTGTTCTGTTCTGTTCTGGTTCGTGCAGAACATCTTCCATCCTCCTCAGAGATCACATTGTGTTCTGTTTAGCGGTTTTAAGCAGCGCTAACCCGCAGCTCCAGATTTCTAAACCATGTCTGCTAATTAGCGCTGGTTTCGGCTCCAGTGCCCTTGCCTCTCTGCTCTCCGCCTCGTCTCTAGATTCCGCCTCGGTTTCTCGTTCCTCTCAGTTGAAATCCCCACAGCCTCCCCGGTTATCTGTTGTTTTATCTGCTGTGAATCGTGAAGGAGGTTGTAAATGTGCATCCTTGGAGGTGTCCTGCGTCGTGCGCAAAAATGACCTTGTGGAAACCCAGCGGGGAGGATAAGATGGAGAACGAGTGATGAGCAGTTTTTCTTTTTTTCGGTGTATTTTCGGGTCTTGCTGTTTGCTCTGCTCGGATCCTGCGCTGCAGTTGGACCTTGCTCTGGTTTGTTTATGATGTGAGGCAGCGTGCATCCTCAGAGCTGCTGGCTGATTAATTCATGCTCTACCGTCACCATGACATGCATTTTACAACTTTGCATGTGTGATGTGTTGTCCTCCTCCCTGTGTGGCAGCCATCCTGCAGCTCAGTGGGCCTGAGGGATGAGACGCTGCAGCGACTCCTCACCATGCAGGATGTGGGACTGAAAACGGGTTTTATTCTTCCTCAGGAACCAGATTAAAGAACTCCGGCCCAGTTCGTTTGTTTTCAGTTCATGTGTTCATCTGGTCTCCTCCTGATCCGGTGAACAGTGTGGGTGTTTCCTCTCATGCTCTAACAGAAGACTCATCACATTCGTTTTTATTTCTGTCATCGCAGAATTCAGTGTCAATTTTCAGCAAGATGGAAAACTGAAAACTAAAAAAACCCAAATAAAAAAGTTGGCTCATTTGGATGGCCTGTCTCTTGACTCATGTCCAGACAAGATCCTAAAGGTCAGAGGTCAGAGTGGTGGGAATGAAAGACTTGCTTAGATCAGGGCATTTTGTCTGTCCTGCAGTAAAATACAGAGCCTATTTAGTGTCAACATAGGGTCGATGCAGGGGCAATCTAGGGCCAATATATGGCCAATACCTGACCAATGAAGCACCAATATAGGATCAATATATTGCCAATACAAGGCCAATCCAACCTGACATTGATGCAGAGCGACTAATGAACTCAGCCTGTTTGTTTTTGTGCTCTGGAAGGAAACTGGAGTTAAAAACTTTGCAGTTGCTGCAGCTTCTGGATTTTCTTTTTTTTATTGAATCATTTAAACTCCAGGTTTGTTTACATTATGATTGAAGAAAAGAACTGAGCTGGATGAGGTTCTGCTGTGTGAAGCTGACATCTCACCAGGTACTCCAGTTCAGTTATTCTTCTTTTAATTTAGTTATCTTTGTTCTGTTTTACTCAGTTTAGTGTGTCTTTTATTTATTGCTTGTTTAGTTATTCATTGAATCACTTGGATTCGTTTATCTCCAGTTTGTTTCCGCTCCCCTCAGCCTTTGGTTTCATCTGTTACCAATCAGCCACTGGTTCTCTATCCAACAATCAACTCACCAGCATTTAATCTTTGCGTTTCCATTACAAATGTATGCAAATCTTTGTCTATATTCTGGTAATAAGAAAAAAAACCAACTTAATTTTGCAGTTGCTGTTTCCATTAAATAAGAAATGAAATTAAAATCACACATGAATGATCTTGTTCACAAACTCGAGGTCAAATCTGCCCTGCTGGACTCCAGAGATAATAGTTGTTTGCTTAAATATTTTTTTATCACTCAAAACAAAGCAGTTTTTATCTGTTTACTGTCAAATTACATCAATCAGTTCCTCCAGCTGTTTGCAGTATTTCTTTCTTCTGCAGCTCTGCTTCCTCAGCTTTACTAAATGTCTTGTTATCTTCTGTGATCGACACGGCAAGTAAGAAAAAAATCACATTTACCATATATAAGTATGCAAATGATTCTTGCAGATATTTCTAACTTAGTCCCACAAAATCAGTGATCTTAATTGTGGAAAATTTGTTAATAGGTTTTATCAATCCATTCTGGCACAACTGGCCCTATGAGAAACTTCATAATCTTGACATGGAACAAAATGAAAATGAGTGTGACTCCCTTACCCAGAAAACTGAACAAGTAGCTCCAGTTCAGATTCATCATTCTGTTCTGTCCACTCCGGTTTCCTCTGGACTTTGTTCAGACTGTAGCTGCATTAGTTTTTTCAATCTAGTTTTGGTGGATTTTGTTAGAAGAACTTTGATTTTTGCCAAAATCCATTAAACTGAGCTTGTGCTGATTTTTTTTTTCTCATTCTACACATGTTAAAAAACAGATTTAAGCTGATTGTAATGATCAATGTTGACTCTGTGGCCCCGGGCCCCTGGCCCAGCCTGCAGCACAGTATTTGCATTGAAAACGAGCAGCAGCAGCAGCAGCAGCA
>CAEFZY010034737.1:0-13396 GCA_903066815.1 Brachyrhaphis roseni
GTGTGGTTCCAGTTGGTTCCCAGTGTAGTTCCAGTTGGTTCCCTGTGTGGTTCCAGTTGGTTCCCTGTGTGGTTCCAGTTGGTTCCCTGTGTGGTCCCAGTTGGTTCCCAGTTGGTCCCAGTTGGTTCCCAGTTTGGTCCCAGTTGGTTCATGGTCTCTAACAGCAGCAGTCGCTGTCTCGCCTTGCGGCCTGAGTCGATGGTAAACTGTCGGCCAGTCAGCGGTCAGCGGTTCTCCATGCAGCTTTCTGAATGTGTTAAAGATGATGAATGGACGTTTCAGTGAGGACGACAGGAGACAAAAGACTTCTTTGTCCAACTGGATAAATATTGAGGCAGTTAAATAAAGCTTAACAAAAGGTTAATCTTTGTGCTGGTAGACATTACTCTCAGCATAGATCCTCTTTCTGATGTTTGCGGCCTGAGTGATGGATGCTGCTGTGGGTGGGGTCATTGTGACAGACGTTGCTACAGTAGCTTTCAGCGTTTTTCTCTCCTTTGGGCGTTTTCCTTGTTTGCTGGAATGAGTCGCTGCCCTTTTGTCAGCTTTTCAAACTGCTGCTTTCAGGCCACCTGTTCCGTCTGTTATTTTGGGCTCATTGTTTTTGTCTTATGTCTGCATAAACGTATTATTTGACTCATGCTCTCTGCTCCCGTTCAGTTAAATTTATGTTTCTTTTTTTATTGCTGGCTGTACCTGCTCAATGGACGTTCAGGACAGAATGAGGACAGCCGATCCTTCCTGCATGCTATGCAAAGAGTCGGCTGGTCAGCGTCGGTTCTGTTTTCATCTTACAGATGGCCGATGCTTTTCAGACAAATAAAATTGCTCCCATGCAAAGAGGAAGCGATCTCTTGATTCTTAATTTTTGCACCACTTGTTTGACGTGTTTTCAAATTCAGATGCATGAGGGAAACTGTTGGCATGCTGCGTTTGTTTTGTTGCAGTGACTGAATGCATAGCAAAGAAAAGAGTTTGCATGGATCATTTTCCTGTCCAAACAAGATGGCTCTATTTGCATAACTGGGATGCGGTATGGAGCTGAATGGACATGCACACCAAAATGATGATTTTCTGCTGTAAAATGTCCTGAAAACCCGTTTTCAGGGACTGACCTGGTATTCAGCTCGTTTCTATGACAACCGCTTTACTTTGAGCTAAAGTCGGTAGCTAACCACAGACGGACTCTTTCTCAAATTAACCTGGAATTAGTTTCAGTATAAAATGGGCCAATCAATAAAAAGTAATCCTGTAAATGGGATTTCACTTCAACTTTTCACTTTTGTCAATTCTTAAAAAAAAATAAAAATAATGAAAACTCTCTAAAAGAGACAATATAAGTACAAAATCTGACAATATAGGAGTTTATTTTCATGTGCGCTGTCTATAATAAAGTTCAGTTTGAGAGTGTAGTTTCAATAAATAATGGAATGGTTCTGATGCTGCTTAATATTTAAAAAAATAGAAAACAACGTTCTAGGAATGTCTTAAAACATGTATGCAACATTTATCTAACCAGGTTTGAATCATTAAGATTAAAAGTCTCATTTTCAAGAAACCTGTGGCAAAAATTACAAATCAAAACTACACATCAAAATCAAACACAGTTGGACTTCTTTAAAAGGTATATTATGTAAATTATCTAAAATGTTTAAGTTTATTCCTTAAGTTGATCATTTTTTATTTTGAAAAGTGATCAACTTCTATTATGTATCAGAAAAATAACCTAATTCAGGGATGAGACACAGACTCTTTCTGTTTTTCATTAAACATTATTTGTTAAGATGTATTATGTAACATAAATCTGTTCATTAAAACTTTTTGAATTTGCTTGAATTTTTATAAATGAAAAAAAGTGTCAAAGTAAAATTTACACTGCAAAAACACAAAATCTTACCAGTGTTTTTGGTCTAATTTCAAGTGCAAATATTTTTGTGCACTTGAAATAAGACAAAACTAACTGACAGGTAACTTTTCAGCAAGACAAATGAGCTTGTTTTAAGTCAGTAATTTCTTAATATTAATGAAAAAGTTCTAGTTCTATTGGCAGATTGTTTTTCTCATCCTATAAGTGAAAAATATCTGCTAGTGAAACCAGAACTTTATCATCAATACTAAGAAATTATTGACTTAAAACAAGCTCTTTTTTGCTGAAAAGTTACCTGTCAGTTAGTTTTGTCTTATTTCAAGTTCACTGAGATATTTTAAGTTGAAACTAGACCAGAAATATTTTTGTAATATTTTATGTTTTTGCAGTGTGTGATGCAAAGTTTCTTTTTATCCCTCTTGAGGTCCAGGCTCAACGCTCAGGAAGAGTGAGGTGGATGTCACAGTTGGACGACGAGGAAGCGCCGGCGTCGCATCAGCCCGTCACTTTCTGAAACCACAAAAACCAGAAAAAATGACGAAAGTGCACCAAGGTCAGTGGGACCCCTGGTACGGCACACGAAGGCGGCTGGATGTTTTTTTTCGACTGAAGAATGAAAATGTCCAGATAAATGAAGAACCGTGTTGGAACATATAAAAACCAGGTGACACAAGGTTTTAACTGAGCAGTCTTTAGAAATCCTGCCTGGTTTCTCACACAAAGTTACTTTTTTATTAATCCAAAAATAGTTTTATAATTACCACCTGAGCTCTGAATCTAAAATGTGTGGCTGGGTTAAATCTGATCGATGTTTGCCGTAAGACAGTTATTACACATCACACATATAATTACCGATGATTATATCCTGCTAGCATTCGCTCTGCCTTTCCCTCACACGCTGTGCTTCATTTTGCTTTGTTAGCTTTTCTCCGTTGAAGAGAAAGTACCTGCGATTAAAGAAAAATGTTAATCTTTATCCTGCCAGTTTGAGAGCCTGTTCCAAATAGGTAGTAAAAAAATATTTGTGAAGATTTTTCAACAACAAAAATCAGACCTGATTGTTTCATTCTCTGTACAATTTAAGGTGGATTTTTATTTTGCAGTGCTTTGTAATTTTATGTCTGTGAAAAACACTTTATAGTTTACTTATTGAAAACATGCAAACAATATCAACTTCCAGATATCTTATGAATCTTTAAAACTAGTAATGTGTTGATTTCTGAACTTAGTTTTTGTTTGTAATTTGATAAATACAGACAGAAAATGGATGCAATTTGTGCAAATATTGCATTGTTTTCTTAATCGTCACTTTTTGGATTTATTTTGATAATGTGGTAAAAATGTTTCAGTTAAAAAAATTTTTTTTGAGTTCTTTTAGCCTCCTTATTGGTCCCAAAGTTAAAAACCAAAGCACATTTAAAGGTAGAAAACTATCTTAATATAAATAAACAGCCGGTATGCGACTGTCATTTCTGTCAGACCAAAGCTAAAATGGCCGACGAGGATGGAAACTTTGCATAAGCTAGTGCTAGTGCTAGCGCTGTAGCACAGCTAGCTGCTACACTAACACAGCTTTGTCTACGAGTGTCTGGTAAAAATTTTAAGACACTAATAAAAAATTTGCAAGCATTTATTTATTTATTTTTTTAAAGAATAAATAATAATACCACAGCTAATCTCTGTGTGTCTGTCCTCTTTACGTATGAGCTTGCATTAGCACAGCATCACTATTAGTTGTTGCAAAAAGTTTTTAAAAAGTTTTCAACTCTGGCTTCAGAACTTGTGTAATTATTAAAGTGCCAACAAAACAATTTCTGTTATTATGGAGAACTGCAGGAATAAAACTGGACTCTCCATTTGTTCTTGTTTAGGTGTATGATAGCATTAGCCCATGTGATATTTTTTAAAATATGAATAATAAGCCATATTCTGGTGCTATTAAAATATTCACTTGTTTCTCTTTAGCATTAGCGCTGCAGTACAGCTCATTACTGCAAGAAGTTAGAAAAGTAAGCATTTATATTGTCAAAATTTGTGTTTGAAGATGTTCTCTTTATATTGGATTAAAGTATATTATATTGACAGTGTGTAAGCTAAGTTAGTCTGTAAAAAGTAAAACCATCATTGTCATGTTGACTTTAGCATTTCATCTGAAAATTTGAGGTCTTGGATTTTTTTGTGGCTAAATGAGTTATTTAATCTTGAAATAGTAAAATCAGGGTAACTTTAAAAACTTTTCAGAGCAAAAACTCGCAAAAATCAGATTATGTTCATCTTTTACCTTCAAAATGAAACCAGTTAAACTTTAATTATAAAAATAATTCTAGATCTCTTTTACATGTTTATTTTTGTCAAGGATTTAGTTTCTACCAGTGAAACTTTTCCTCTTGGTACATAAATATGAAACGATGTAAATTATGGTGGAGTAAATCCATGGAGGATGCAGGTGTGACAGCGATTCGGTTTGTTTGACTGAATTTTAATATAAATTATTCAGCTGCGGCTTCATGTTCAACCTGTGTGAGCCGACTGTGAGCCGCAGAGACAGAGGGAAAAACCTGAATGTTAGCATCCTTACAAACTCACAAAGGTGCAAAACGATCACGTTGAAATGATGAACAAACAGAGGAGTAAAGGAGGACAATAAGAGAGCGTGGATTTGTGTTGGACTGGAAGGCCGGTCATGCTTCTGGCTGGGCTTAAAGCAACACCTGAGTGGCTCTCATTTGGCCTGTTAGCAGTCAAAATGGCTGCCGACACAAACAGGGAGGCAGGGATGATGGAGTTACCTGGATTTGGTTCAGCACATAATTCTGCCTTGTTCAGATTTGACCTGGATTCTTTACATTTTATCATAAAACCTGGGTGCCAATTAGCTTTGGATGCTAGCACAGTGCAGACGCTGGTGTCTGCCAATCCTCCCTGCAGAGAGAGAGAGAGAGAGAGCCGCTTGATTTTCCTGCTCTTAACGTGAGGCCTGGGCTGCAGAGACTAACAGACTAAACTCTGAGCTTACACCTGCAAATGTGGCTCATTGAAGTTGCCTGCTGTAATCCTGTGAGCCTGCAATCAGCCAGCACAAAGGGAATTGATGATAGGGTATTATAGCAGTATAGTAAATATGAGCCATTAAAGTGCCTCAGATGATGTATTAACTCCACTGAGCTGCCGTTTAGTTTGTAATTAGATGATGTGTGTTTGAGATCATTCAGCTCTGTGAAATTTACAGCCTTTGTCTTGATTTGAACAGCTTAAAGTTTAATTAGTGTTTATTTTAAAAAGTTCTAATCTACTTCTATATTGTGGTGTCATTAAGGTAATAATGATCTGCTAATTTGACTTACCAGAAAGTAGAAATGCTTTTCATATTCAGGAGGATTTCTGCCGGAGAGCTTCAGTCAGGTGGCTAATACCAATTTATAGATTGATTATTGAGGTTTCCAAGACTTTATTTCTGTTATTTATGATGATTTTTTTATTTACTGCTAATAAAAAAATGCTAATTGAGGTTAGAATATGATATTAGACCCAGAGCTGGATTTATAAAGATGTGGATCCAGGAGCTGGGAACTGTTTGGTGCAATATCCACTGCAGAAAATGATTTTCCTAATGCAAATTACAGTATATAAATATGTACAATTGTACATAACTGGGTATGAAGTGGTGATACCAAAAATACTCTAACTTCATCATTTTCAGTTTGGTTTATGACAATACAAACCCAAAATATCATTATATGTCATATCATATGGGCTTATTACTCTTATAGGAAATGCAATGTCTGCAAAAAAATATTCATAAAAAATATTTTATAATAAAAATGTGTGAGGCCGCCCCCCAAAAATGGCGCCCTGGGCTGCTGCCCCTGTAAGTCTGACCCAGATCAGACCAATAAAAACTATTTTAATGAGACCTTAATGATTTTTCCAACCCACTTTAAAGATTATTTTCAATAACAAATAATTCTGATGTATTGCAACTGTATTAATGAAGTTATCATTAATCAGACATTTTCCTCAGTAAAAGACAGAGCGTTTCGCTGGCGTCCATCTTGGATTCTGAGGATTATTGTTAAATGAACCTGAACATCCAGCAGCGTGTTTCTGATTGTGCTGCGATTTTATCCTGCTGATCCTGAAAACGAGCAGCAAATCCAAACCTGCAGACAACATGATGTCAGAGCAGCTTTCATGTTTCCTCCAAATGAGATGAAAACTGTTGGAGTCGCTCCTCTGCCTTGCCACATTTATTTTGAACAGTCTGAATCATCTTATGGTCTTTCAACATTTACAACGGCTCAAACAAAACCTGCTGTTTGTTTGTTATTTAGTTCTGCTGCAGAGAAAACTGAGCTGATTCAGATACTGTGACATATTTCTGCTAATCTCAGATTAACTCTGGGCTTTCCAGGCTTTCTTCATGGGATTAACATCTTGAAAGGAGTCCAGATTAAAATAAATTTCTATAAATTGAAGTTTCTTTTTTTAGGGATAGATTTTTGGATGCAGGAATAAAACTGAAACTAACTTTGACAGAATTCCCCTTTGATGATTTACAAAAATAATCTAATTAAATGTTAAAGCTAATGTTCAAGGTTAGCTAAAATAATCTGAAAAGTGTCACATGTTTAATTATTTCATTAAAAAACATTATGTTAAGTATTAATTTACAGCTTTAATTTCTCAGTATTGTTGAGATTTAATGGCTGGATGTTTTCAGATCTGACAGAAATAAACATAATTTTCATTCAGATTAAAAATATGCTGATACGAACAAGTTTTATGCTGATCATTTATGCAGATTTTCAATTTTGGGAGGGAGGAACGAAAATGATATTTGAGATTATTTCTAGAACTGAATAAAGATTAATATTTTTATTCTGGCAGCATTTCTGAAAGGTCATCATAAAAATGTTATTATATATTATTAAAATGTTCTTTCTTCTAGTGTCAGTAAACGGCAATATTTAGATAAAATATGAGTAATTTTTAATCAAACATTTCTAGTTCATGTCGACACATCGGGGCGGCTGCAGCTTCCAAACTAAATCCGGGTTGCACCAAAACAATGGCGGCTTCACTCAGCTGCATTAAAACGCTCAAAGTAAACGCTGCGCCTGTTTGTCAGAAAGTCACTTCTGAAGCCACACGCACACACACACACCCCTACACGCACACACACATACACGCACACACACACACCCCTACACGCACACACACACACACACACTGTGATGAAAACTGCTGTGATGAAAACACACAAACATCTAAATATTTTTGGACTTAAAATCTTCCAGTAAACATCACTTCCTGCCCTCCTGAGTTCGCGCAGACGGTGAGCTCGCGCTGACAGGAAATGATGTTTCGATCTTTAGATTTCATTTTGTTTTGTGATCTTTGTGCGTCTTTGTCATGCCAGTGTGTGTGAAGTGTGTGTGAACTGCAGACTTTGTTTTCTTTGGCGCCGTGAGAGAATTGCTGCTCTGCCTGAAAGTCGGCTGCTGCGTGTTGATGGAGGCGGTTAGGAGCGTCAACCCAACCTGAACCATCATCACAGAAACCAGGCACGACGAGGGTGTGTGTGCGCGTGTGAGTGTGCAAAAAGTTTCTTCCCTGGTTTGTTTAAAACCTGCAGCTTTGGACAGTTAATCCCTACAAACAGTGGCCTTTTTATTACCGCGGACCGGTCAATTTTGCTGCGGCCCGGGAGGAGGAACCGTCAGATAATGCTTCTGTCAGATATGCCTGATCTAAAATCGGCCATATTCAACATTGTCTTGGCCCGATTATCGCAGCCTGTGGGGTTTTCCCTGGCTGAACGCAGCCCGTTGAATGTGACAGGTAGCCAATCAGAAAGCGCGGTGACGTCAGAACGGAGGGGAATCCCAAACAGTTGCCATGGCAACCGAGAGTCCGGTGGACATCAGAGGTGATATGTGGACATGTTTATTACTATATGTAAAGGTCATTATTATATATGTTTATCATATGTGGTTATGTTTATTCAGTTAAAAACGTTCATTACAAAAATACATAGCAAACAGAGCAGCTGCTCCCTTTTATCAAACACATTTTCATTTTGTTTCGTCTTTTATCGCTTAAAATGAGCCACAAACTATCACTGCTGCTTCTACATCGTCATCCGTGTTTGATTACTCTAAATTCACGTTTGGTATGTTGGGGGTTTTACTGGATTGTCTTCAGGAATCGGTTCTGTGTCGCTCCTGGACACACGAACCGATCGAACCTATTGGACTTTTATCAGCTCTGTGGTCACAGAGTTTTGGAAAATCGACCAACAATCCTTAAATCAACCAGACCTAAAACTCACCAGCTCTACTCTCATCATCTCGACCACTAACGTTCTCTGACTCTGGTCGCTATGGTAACGTTTACATATCCCTTCAAAATAAGATACAGATGTGCCACAAAAACTAACATTTTACATTTTAACTCAGGATAACGACTAATGGAGCCTGAGCTGGTTTCTCCATCAGGGAGATGAGAGTCAGTGACACCAGAAGTGTTGCTGATGCTCAGGTTGCTTGGTCTCTACATGGAGAAGCAGTTTGAAGCTTCATGGCCTCATTAACATCCGGTCACCATCATGCAGAGCAGCTTGGACTGTGGGAATCACCTACTGGGATAAATCCATCCTCCTGTCTCTTTCTGGACCTTTTCTCCTTCAGAGAAACTTTCCAATGAATCTGATCTGTTTCTGACTCGTTTTGCTGCTTGTGGCTCAATGATGGCGGCAAGACGGAACCAAGAGAATCCGGTTAAAGGACTTTCAAAATAAAAGATCCTCCAGACGCAAATAATACATAAAACGGAAATATTTCATTATTTCTTGAGCGGACCGGTACCAATTGGTCCACGGACCGGTACCGGTCTGTGGCCCGGGGGTTGGGAACCACTGATTTATTGGGTTCGTGTTGGGTTTGTGGTTTTAATTTCTACCTATGGCTGAAGCTTAAATAAATAAATGTTGCCTCTGTTTAAGAACAAGCAACAAATCTCTCTGCCCTATTTTATTTTATTAATTATTATAATAATTAAATGTATATTCTGTCTATAATTAAAATGTGACTGAAGTGTATCTGGTCTGAAACTAAAACTATTCATGATTTCTGTTTCTAAATTATGTGCTTTTTATAACTTTAATAGGATTAAAATCGCAGGAATTATTACACTGCAAAAACACAAAATCTTACCAAATATATTAGTTCAGTTTCTAGTGCAAATACCTTAAAATACTGGAAATAAGACAAAACCAACTTCCAAGTAAATCTTCAGCAAGAAGTTTGTTTTAAGTCAATGATTCCTTAATAGTGATTAAAGTTATAGAAGTAAAGAAATCAGCTGGAGGAGATCAAATGTATTTAAAATAAATGTTCAGATTATTTCCTGAAAACAAGCTGCTACAGGAGCTAAAATGTTCCTTAGTTTTGTCTTATTTCAAGTAAATTGGAATATTTGCACTAAAAACTAAAATACTGGTTGAGTATTTTAGTTTGCAGTGATTCTGATCTTTAATGATCTCCAGATGAGTTCTGGTCCACCGGGTCTTACCGCTCCACTTCCTGTCTGCCAACGTCACAAAGCCATCTGATTGGTTGGCTTCTGACTGCTGGGATCCAACTGGACTGAACCGGATCCAACCGGATCAATTCTGACTAAACTCCACATGCAGCTGAAGCAGCAGCCGGCGTTCTGCTCGGTTCTGGTTCTGAGTTCTGGTCCCGGCTGGACCCTGGCTGTGCGTTTTCCACCAGAATCCGCTCCACCGCGTCTCCGTCCGCCTCTCCGGTCGCCAGCTGCTTCATCCTCAGGTTGATGGAGCCGTAGGTCCTTCTGGGCCGGACGAAGGCGGCGCGGCGGCGGTACATCTCGCCCCTACAGATGGAGACCATGAGCAGGACGGACAGGAACATCCCGCCCAGCGTCAGCAGGCCCAGTCCGGCGATGATGCACCTGTCCAGGTGCGAGCCCAGCCGGGCGTAGTGCAGCTCCAGCTTCTCCATCTGCCGCGCCGACACCGAGTCCGGATCCACGCCGGCGTCCCGAGGGACGGTGTAGGCCACCACCACCAGCACGATGCCGCTCACCAGCAGAACCAGCGCCACCACGAAGCCCAGGTCGGCAGAGCGGCCGTCAGCCGGGCCCGGCGCCGCCAGGCCCACACCGTCATCACCTCCTCCTCCGGCGGCGCCGCCGTCCTCATCGTCACACGACTCTGGAGAAACCTGCAGCTGCAGGAGAAGAAAAGTATTAAAAATACATAAACGATATTTCAATGTAATGTTGGGCGACACTGCAAAACACTAAATCTGTATTTCTGTTCCGTTTCTGGTGCAAATATCTTATTACACTTAAAACAAGAAAACTAACTTAAAAGTAACTTTTCAGAAAAATGCAGGAGTTTATTTTTAATCAATAATTCTTTAATATTGATTTAATAAAGTTCTAGTTCTCTTTCATCTTAAGAAAAAGTTACTAACAAACTCATTTAGTGGTATTTGAAATGAACTAAGAAACTAAATAGAAATACTGTGTAGTTTTTGCAGTGTATCCTTCCTGTCTCGTTTTATTACACAAACAAACTGAAAGCAAAATAATAAAACTAAATAAAAACAATAAAAGGTGAAATCAGAACAGATTCAGTGAAATGCAACATGTCAGAAAACTCATCATCAGTTTGTTTTCAAATTAATTATTTTAATTCCAAATCAGAAAGTAGGGCTGCAGCTAGTGATTATTCTAGTTATCAATTAATCTATTGATTATTCTGACAATTAATGGGATAAAAACATTTGCAGATAAAAATCCTTCAGCAAGAGAAAAACTCAGGCTTTCTGCTGAAGAGATGATCAGGGGATAATTATTGATTAACTGATAAATAACTGCATAAAAAGATGTTCAATGAAGTTAGAAATGAGCTGCAGGCAGAAACGATTTACAGGAAAACTCTTCATCTTTAACAGAATCCGTGATGAAATAGTTACTTTGAAAAGTAACTCTAATCAGATTACTGATTACTCCTAGAAAAAGTAACTAAGTTACATTAAAAGTAACTTTTTTAGTTACTTTCAGCAGCTGCTAACAACGCTTCACCTGCTGTGAATATTACATTCATCTTTGCCGATATTTAATTGCAAGTTATTTTATAATGTAACATCAACAATGTGTCTCCACTGATAAGGTTGAACTGAAGAGGAGATTGTTTAATGGTTACAACAGTAAAAAAACTTTAGTAATTAGTGTTTGTGTGTTTCTATTGTCTGGAAAACTATAAATAGGATTTTAGCCCCCCAGGCCCCCAGGTTCTGTGTTACGGCCCTGTGTTTGCTGCCAACGCTCAGCTGGCTGCACAGATTAGTGACACTTATCTTAATATTAATAATTAGAATGGCGTTTAGCTGCACAGCTTTATGGACTCGTTCACTCATGTTTTCACATTGGTTGCTCTGTTCATATTAGTCTCCATGTTTGCAGTTTTCTGGAGGCAAAGTGAAGCTCGAGGTCATTCAGAGGTCATACATTAACTTGACATTAAAGACGCAGCAGGACAGATCATCCGGGAAATGATGGACTAAAACTACCTGGATGTCAGACTTATGTCTGCTTATTTCCAAGCCCAAACAGCGACTCATTAAATCTGCAAACAACTTTAGAATAAAACAAAGCTGCTTACAATAATCAGACTTGAGTGAAACTCTAAATAGTTTCTGCTTTTCCAGCAACAAAATGTGCATCTCCCTCCATCCTTTATGTTTCTGTCGCAGTCGCTCCCCAAGACTAGAGGAAATACAATTAAATTACAAAGACAATAGTAACACAAAGTGGTTTCCATAAGTAACTGTAGTCTGACTGCTGGATTGGAAATAGCATCGCGTTAGATTACTGGTTACTGAAGGTCTGACGTCAGAAACACGTCAGTCACTGAATAGAAAAGCTTCAGATTTCTGACATTGTTTCTGCTCAGTGTTTTTCTTTCAGTTTGTTCTTTTTAAGTCTGTTAACGAATCATTCACTACTGGACTATTATTTGAACAACCGATTAATCACGATTGATCGTTGCAGCCCTGAAAACAAATCCTGTCACCGTGCTGGTTCTGGGCGGACAGACGCGGGTCGCGGCCGGTTCCGGCTCGTCCGGCTCGTCGTCCTGCTGGTAGGAAACGTTCTCGAAGCCTCCAGCGGCGCAGCGCCCCCCGCTGGCCGAGCCGCGGCGCTGCAGCTCCCGGAGCTCCACGGCGTTCAGAGACTCCATCTGGTCTAGTTCATGTCTTCACCGAGCCGCTGCGTCATCACTGCGGGACACAAACATGAACATACTCTCCTTCATATTTATGCTTTAAAACGTTTCTTACTTTCCTGATTTTAATCTTAAATGCCATGTTTACATCAACTGTAAGCAAAAACTCAGCAATTAACTGAAATAAAAGCTTTAAAACGTCAACAAATGTGCTTTAAATTACTGAAACAAATAAATAGCGTTCACATTTTATGCATCTGACCAAACTCAGATTAATCAGTTAACACTGATTAATTTAATTAAATTTGACATTTAAAAAGGTTTAAGAGATGCAAAATGTCAAGAGTTAAAATCCTGGAGATTTAACTTGTTGTGTTTCTGAAATAATCCGTTCAGCTGCAGTGAAGGATTAAAGATTTAATCCTCAGCAGGTTGCAGAGCTGCGTTTCTGCTAATAAAATAATAGAACAATATTTTGCACATGTCGGAAAAAACCGTTCAGCAAATGCAGCGTTTTATTAAATAAGAAACACGCGGCGCTTCGTCCTCCCACTAGTGATGTGTCGGTCGCGAACGATCCGGCTCTAAGAGCCGGCTCTTTGAAGTGAACGATTGGAACCGGCTCCACAATGGGAGCCGTTTTAGGATCCTATTTGGGAGCCGGTTTTTTCTACAGTATTAGGATGAAAAAACGTCCGTATTTCACATCCTGTTCCGGGTTTTTTAAATTATACGTTATAGCTCTACCCCTTTACAGCAACTACAGACTTTACAGCAACTATAGACTTTACAGCAACTAGACTTTACAGCAACTACAGACTTTACAGCAACTATAGACTTTACAGCAACTAGACTTTACAGCAACTACAGACTTTACAGCAACTATAGACTTTACAGCAACTAGACTTTACAGCAACTACAGACTTTACAGCAACTATAGACTTTACAGCAACTATAGACTTTACAGCAACTAGACTTTTTAGCAACTAGACTTTATAGCAACTACAGACTTTATAGCAACTATAGATTTTACAGCAACTATAGACTTTATAGCAACTATAGACTTTATAGCAACTATAGATTTTACAGCAACTACAGACTTTATAGCAACTATAGCTTTTACAGCAACTATAGACTTTATAGCAACTACAGACTTTACAGCAACTATAGACTTTACAGCAACTACAGACTTTATAGCAACTATAGATTTTACAGCAACTAGACTTTATAGCAACTACAGACTTTATAGCAACTATAGATTTTACAGCAAC
>CAEFZY010034754.1:0-25595 GCA_903066815.1 Brachyrhaphis roseni
CTGTTGGTGCTGTTGCTGCTGTTGGTGCTGTTGTTGTTGCTGCTGCTGTTGGTGCTGCTGTTGCTGCTGTTGGTGTTGCTGCTGCTGTTGGTGCTGCTGTTGCTGTTGCTGCTGTTGGTGTTGCTGCTGTTGGTGTTGCTGCTGCTGTTGGTGCTGTTGGTGCTGCTGTTGGTGCTGTTGGTGCTGCTGTTGCTGCTGTTGGTGCTGTTGCTGCTGTTGGTGTTGCTGCTGCTGTTGGTGCTGTTGGTCCTGCTGTTGCTGCTGTTGGTGCTGTTGGTGCTGTTGCTGCTGTTGGTGCTGTTGTTGTTGCTGCTGCTGTTGGTGCTGCTGTTGCTGCTGTTGGTGTTTCTGCTGCTGTTGGTGCTGCTGTTGCTGTTGCTGCTGTTGGTGTTGCTGCTGCTGTTGGTGCTGTTGGTGCTGCTGTTGGTGCTGCTGTTGCTGCTGTTGGTGTTGCTGCTGCTGTTGGTGCTGTTGTTGCTGCTGTTGCTGCTGTTGGTGCTGTTGCTGCTGTTGGTGCTGTTGTTGTTGCTGCTGCTGTTGGTGCGGCTGCTGTTGGTGTTGCTGCTGCTGTTGGTGCTGCTGTTGGTGTTGCTGCTGCTGTTGGTGCTGCTGTTGCTGTTGCTGCTGTTGGTGTTGCTGCTGCTGTTGGTGCTGCTGTTGCTGTTGCTGCTGTTGGTGTTGCTGCTGTTGGTGTTGCTGCTGCTGTTGGTGCTGTTGGTGCTGCTGTTGGTGCTGTTGGTGTTGCTGCTGCTGTTGGTGTTGCTGCTGCTGCTGCTGTTGGTGCTGTTGATGCTGTTGGTGTTGCTGCTGCTGCTGTGACTGTGGCCACTAGGTGGCGCGCCCGTTGCTTGAAGTAATATATTTTTGAGTTCAAACTATTAAATTTACTTCAGTCATCATAAGTTTACTCAAGTTTACTAAAGAAACATTTAATTCTGAAACATAATCAGCAGTCAGATATGATGTTTGTATTGCTACTGTCTTCTGTTTTACTGGATCTTTACATCTTTTCAGAACAAAGTTTTGCTAAACAATCAGTTTGAAGTTAATTTGTGT
Source organism: Brachyrhaphis roseni (assembly GCA_903066815.1). Classification (NCBI taxonomy): domain Eukaryota; kingdom Metazoa; phylum Chordata; class Actinopteri; order Cyprinodontiformes; family Poeciliidae; genus Brachyrhaphis; species Brachyrhaphis roseni. Next base: position 1,057 of record CAEFZY010034754.1, read on the forward strand.
AATTTTGTTCTGATAAATGTAAAGCAGCTGTTTATTATATATAAATATGACCTGCATTAAATGTTATAAATGTTAAAATCCTTTGGGAACAATGAGTACTGAGAATGTGAGAAATGATAATTTTGTCCAGTTTTGATTAATTTATTCTGGCTTCAGTAATCCCAAATTATCAGATTTTTCTGTGTAATAATCTGAGCCGTTTTGTCTCCCAGAAACCTGCACTGGTGCCTTTTCTGTTTTTAAGAGTTATTAAAATATTTCCAGATTAAAATCTAATTAGTGATAATCGTTAATCATGTAACAGATCTCCAGATTAGGAATTTGAGATTAAAATAATTCTAGTTTGATTCAGATCAGAGTATTAAATGAAAACAACACAGATTTTAATCTTTTATTCATTCTCATTCTGGGGATCAAAGATGGCGGCTCTGCTGCTAACAGGAGGCTTCAGCTCCCCCGGTGGCAGTTCCGCACTCTCCATGCTGGTTCCTGTTTGTGTTTTATTTTGAAAGGGATTCCAGGAAGAACCACCGGGTGGGGGCCCAGAATTCCAGGTCCAGGTTCTGTTGGTTCTCCTGATTCTGGTTCTGTTGGTTCTCCAGGTTCTGGTTCCTTTGGTTCTCCAGGTTCTGGTTCCTCTGGTCCAGGTTCTGTTGGTTCTCTGGTCTCTGGTTCTCCTGGTTCTGGTCCAGGTTCTGTTGGTTCTCTGGTTTCTGGTTCTCCTGGTTCCGGTCCAGGTTCTGTTGGTTCTCTGGTTTCTGGTTCTCCTGGTTCCGGTTCTCTTGGTTCTGGTCCTCCTGGTTCTGGTCCAGGTTCTGTTGGTTCTCCAGGTTCTGGTTCCTCTGGTCCAGGTTCTGTTGGTTCTCTGGTCTCCGGTTCTCCTGGTTCTGGTCCAGGTTCTGTTGGTTCTCTGGTTTCTGGTTCTCCTGGTTCCGGTTCTCTTGGTTCTGGTTCTCCTGGTTCTGGTCCAGGTTCTGTTGGTTCTCCTGGTTCTGGTTCTGTTGGTTCTCCAGGTTCTGGTTCCTTTGGTTCTCCAGGTTCTGGTTCCTCTGGTCCAGGTTCTGTTGNGGTTCTCCTGGTTCTGGTCCAGGTTCTGTTGGTTCTCTGGTCTCTGGTTCTCCTGGTTCTGGTCCAGGTTCTGTTGGTTCTGTGGTTTCTGGTTCTCCTGGTTCTGGTCCAGGTTCTGTTGGTTCTCTGGTCTCTGGTTCTCCTGGTTCTGTTGTTCCTGGTTCCTCTCCTGGTTCTGCCGGTCCCGGTCCCTCCGGACCTCCCGGCCGGCCCGCGTTCGGCCCGCAGCCGCAGGTTCCCAGCTGGATGATGTTCCGGATCAGCTCGGCGCTGGGGAAGTCCATGCTGACGACGCCCAGGCAGCCGGCGCCGGCGCCGCCCCTCCGGCGGCGGACCTGGTCGCTGAGTTGGCGGTTTACGGATCGGGCCAGTGCCTTGGGCCTCTGCAGCGCGGCGCCGGCGCCGGCGCCGGTTTGGGTCAGCAGAACGTAATGGCCGCAGAGATGCCACTGGACGTGTCTGAGTTTCTCCTCTACGTCTTTCAGCTGGTTGGACTCCAAGAGGTAGGAACGGTGGTTCTCCGTTCCCAAGGGGAACTTCCTGTTCTGCAGAAAGACGATCTTCCCTCGGACCTGGCCCAGTTCTGGTACCGACACCTTCCTCCAAATTCTGCCCTCAAACCCGTGCAGCTGCTGTTCCACCATCCGTGCCGCTCGGTCTTGGTATAGGCCGTGTAGCGTCACCTTCATCAGCACCGTCTCGTCCCCGTTCTCGTCCAGGAACCTCAGAACCTTCTCTACCAGCGCGGTAAAGGTGACGCCCTGGGGGAAGAGCCAGTTGGCGTCTCGGATGCCGACCTCCTTGTCGGTGGGAAACCAGATCCCAGCGTGGATGTCCAGATAGCGGATCCCGACGTTCAGCTGCTTTTCCAGAGTCCATGCCTGAGTCACCGCGAGCGGCCCTCCGCTCAGCGTCAGGCTCTCATGGGTTCCAGGAACCGCGATGGCGGAGACCGGAGTCGCGTCAGGGATGGACGCCATCCACTTCCTGTTGAAGAAACCAGAGTCCAGGTCCGACTTGTCGTTGAAACCGACCTCTGTGTAAACACAGGAGGGCAATCTGGTGGAGGGAACGGTCGGAAGATGGTTACTGCCACAAGTCAAGAGTTTAAGTTTTCTATTTAAAAGCAGGATTTCAACTCATTGCTCTAAAAACTTGTAATACATGCATCCAAATCTCTAAAATCTAAAGGAGAACAGAGAATATTTGAAAGAGAGAAATTTTGAGTGCAAGCATTGCAAGTTTTGAGGGCAAAGATATAAAATCCTACTTTCTTTTTTTTCTCCGAGGAGTTTTTAGCAGCGCTAGTGGCTCGCATTGACAGTAGACTGACAGGAAGGAGGGCGAGGAGAGGGGGGAAGGACAAAGGTAGCCGGGACCAGGAGTCGAACCCGCGACGTCTGCGTCGAGGACTAAGGCCTCCAAACGTGGGGCGTGCTAAACCCCCTGCGCCACCACAGCACGCCCCATAAAATCCTACTCTTAAACTGAACATATAACTTCTTGATTTTTGGCAGTAAAATTCGCCTGTAGCTGCTGAGTTCTCATTCAAAGATTCTCTGCTTTCCGTCAAATCTTAGTTTTCACACTCAACTTTTGTTTCTTGCAGATTTTTTCTCCTCATGCGCAAACTTTCACAAACCTCTCTTTGTTGCTTTTCAGTTCTTTTCACTTTCTCTCTAATCTAGGACTATTGTCACCTAGCAACTGCGCTAGCAACATAAAACACTGCTTTCAAATTCAAAATGTAAGCTCTTGACTTTTGGCATTAAAATTCCCCTGAGTTCCTGCTGGATCTGGAACGTAAGATGAACTTACAGGGAGAAGAGCCAGAGGTAGAGCTGGATCTCCATGCTGGTTTCTGTGGTTAAACCGTTACAGTCAGGATTTGTCCGGGTTCGTCTTCTCGATGTCCTCACATTGTGTTGGCAGCGGTCACTAGTGACTGAACAAAGGTAATTGTCTGCTGACCCGGGAGCCGCTCTGGGAGATAAATGAACATTTGCATGATTTACTCTAATCTAGTCTCCTAAGCGTGGAGGACAGAGACGGACGTCCTAAAGGGACGGCTCCGTTTGGATAGTAAAATGTGTCTCACCGGCCTGGGAAGAGACAGTTGGACTCAGATCTAACTCTAGGATACCTTGGTCCACAGAGGACAAGCTGGTCCACTCAGTGACTAAAAGATTTCCAAACCCATTGGCAATGGACAATTCTGCTGGTCTGTTGTGTTAGATTTCCTCCATCCTGGTCCAACATGTCCAGAGGACATTGTCCCAATAGTCACGTCCTCCATCAGATGCAGCTCTGCTAAACGTTGATGAACGGCCATCTTGTTTTTGGAGAGAAGCGTCTTTCTCCTTCAACCCTTCCAAGCAGTCATACTGATTCAGGGTCACGACCTTTAACCTTTAACCTGCTACTTGAGGTCTGCAGAGTCTGAGCTCCTAAAGTTTTAAGTTGATGAATGTTTAATAACATTGTTTGAAATGAATTATAGGCTCAGATTTTAGCATCAGTAGCAAAACTTGTCATGTTTGGTTCCAGGTCAAGCAGAGCGTAGAGAAAAAAGAAACAAACGATTCCTTTGGGACGGTTCAAGTTTTCTTTAAGATAAGAAGAAACACGAATAGGAGGAAAAACTGAATATCAGACATGATGTAGACGGATATCTGGGGAACAAATACATTTTGGTATGTTTTGGATTCCATACAAAATCTCAGTTTAATATAATTAAAAACAATTATTTGTGAAAACTTTGACCAAAGTGGAGCTTCTTTAATGTCAGGACTATTTGTGAATATGAGCTCTGATGTTTAGATCTGATCAACAGTCCAACAAAGTTGGAGGAGGTCAAAGGTCAAACCTCAAGTGTTTATGGGAACTGCAAAACCATTCTTATGATATAAATGCTAAATAAACCACATTTTAATTTTATTTATCCTCTAGATGTCATGGTAGTGTGTTTCTATGTGTTTTTGGCCCCAGTATGGCCCCAGGTTGTCCCCAGTTTCTCTCCAGTTTGGCCCCAGTTTGGCCCCAGTTTGGCTCCAGTTTGGCTCCAGTTTCTCTCCATTTTGCCCCAGTTTGGCCCCAGTTCGGCTCCAGTTTCTCTCCATTTTGCCCCAGTTTTACTCCAGTTTGGCTCTAGTTTCTCACCAGTTTTACCCCAGTTTGGCTCCAGTTTCTCTCCATTTTGCCCCAGTTTGGCCCCAGTTTTACCCCAGTTTGGCTCTAGTTTCTCTCCAGTTTGGCCCCAGTTTTGCCCCAGTTCGGCTCCAGTTTCTCTCCATTTTGCCCCAGTTTGGCTCCAGTTTCTCTCCAGTTTGGCCCCAGTTTGGCTCCAGTTTTGGCTCTAGTTTCTCACCAGTTTTACCCCAGTTTGGCTCCAGTTTCTCTCCAGTTTGGCCCCAGTTTGGCCCTGTCTCAGTGCTCAGCCTGCTGCGTCACTCTGGCGTCTTTATCCCGTCCAATCGGCTTGAGCCTCTCCTCTGATCCTCTTGCTCACCAGCTGTCGCCTCTTAGAGGGAAGCTGCAGGATCTGGATCAGTTCAGACACAGACATGGTGGCGATTCCCAGCAGGAACAGCCAGCAGCTCCCAGCTGCCTCTGACCTCTGACCTCTGCTCCGGGAAGTGGGGGGGGTCTAGCAGGATGTCGGCGAGGACGCTGCCGCTGGTCTTCATTAACCTGGGAGGAGAAATGCTCTACGTCCTGGACCAGCGCCTGCGAGCTCTCAACACGTCTGACGACCAATCAGAGACAGGTGGGCGTACCTGGCAGGTGTGGTGGGCGGGGCCATGGCCTCTTCAGTAACTGCTCTGTCTTCCTCTGTTTCATGGGAACCGTTGGCGCTCCGCAGGAGTTTGGTCAGAACAAGACAGAAAACGAGGTACCAGAACTTCCTGTTTAGCTCCCGCCTCCTAGAGGAAGTCGGCAGTTCAGGCTAGAACAGAACTTCCTGTTTAGCTCCTCTAATGTTGCTGCTGGACTTACTGTGTTTCCGGGTGGCTCAGTTCTGAACGACGTGGTCGGCACCATGTTTAGTAAATCCTTCATGGATGAACTTCTGAAGCCTCAGCAGCTGTATTCCCACCGGACCATGAAGACGGTTCTGACCCGGTTGGCCCACTCCTCCATCATGAGGCTGAACCCGGCCAGCATGGACAGGGTAGGACAAAAACAGCAGCTGTCAAAGTAAATCAGTACAACTTTTTTCTACTAAACTTAAAAAGAAACATATTACAGTGGTAGGCACACTTCAGCTAATGCGCTAACAGCTGAGCCAATTTGTTTAACTTTCAAATCATTTAGCTAAATGAATTATTCTGGATAAAATCTAAAGAGCCAATTAACTTGGCTGTTTTGCAAACTTTCAGTTGAATAAAATTTGAAGTTTTGGTTATTAACTGTTAAGAGTTATTCAAATAGTTAGTTGTTATATTCATGCTCTTATTTTGAAGTATGTCTGCACAGCAGTTCCGTTTCCTCTCCTCAGATTCTCCTTTCTTTCTTCAAGAAACATTATTGAGCAAAGGGCAATTAGTATTAATATGACTGTAAGAAAACATTAATAAACAACCAGGAGTGTTAATTAAACAAACACTTACCTGAAATGTTCTGAGAGCCTCGCCTTGATACATGGCCAGTGTCAATATAGCGCATTAGCTTCTGCTACACGCCATCTTGCTATAGCATTTAGCTTTAGCTTATGCTGAATGCCATTTTGGTAAAGCTCTTTAGCGTTAGCAGAACTAATGTTTATGGAGCTAGTCCAGCTAACTTTTCAGCTAGCGGTGCCTGACGTTTAAAAAATCTATCTGGCCACCAGGGGGCAGCATAGTTTCTAGCAGACAAAGTGAAGGAGAAGTTTTATTTATTTTCCTGCTGTCTTTGCAGCTTTGGTTTCATATTCAGATAATACGATCAGATCTGTTATCAACTCTATTTTTAATAAAGTCTGCAGGTTTTTCTGTGCCACCGGGTCCGTGGTTCTGACCCAGAAACTGTTTTTCCTGCTGGCCTGCAGCTGTATGAGCTGATGATCATGGCCTTCAAGTACCAGGTTCTGCTCAGCCCGCGGCCCAGAGACCTGCTGCTCGTCTCCTACAACCACCTGGACGCCGCCAGGGCCTTCGTCAGAGACACGCCGGCCGTCCTCAACCAGGTGGACGAGACGCACAGGAAAATCATCGAGGTGCGCAGCTGGTTCTGGTTCTGGTTCTGTCTGGCCCGGTGAACCCTGAGTGATTCCTGCTGTCTCTTCCTGCAGGTTTACTCCAAATTATCAGACGGAGAATTCCAGCTGCTCAGACAGACACTGCTCACCTTCCTGCAGGACGTCCACACCCGGGTCAGTACCGGGTCAGAACCACCAGGGTCGGTACCGGGTCAGAACCACTCGGGTCAGAACCACCCGGGTCAGTACCGGGTCAGAACCACCCAGGTGGTACAGGGTCAGAACCACCCGGGTCAGTAAATGGGTCAGAACCACCCGGTTCATTTGTTTTCAGGTTTCTGTTTTCCTGAAGAACCAGATCCAGAACCCCAGCGGCCGGTTTGTCCTGATGACGTCCGGTCCGGTTCCGACCGGAGTAGATGAACCCGGACTGATCAGGTGAGGCCGGTACCGGTTCTGTCTTCATAAATTATGATTATTATTCCTGATCTGCAGACCTTACAGAACAGTTTGGACCAACACGGCTCGGTTCTGAAGGTCTGCTGGGACTTTTAGAATAAAAACCACCTGAACCCGGTTCTGTCTGGACCTCCACATCTCATCCGGTCCATCAGAACCATCATTTAAAGCTTGTTGGGTTTTTATGCTTTTCAGTTTTTTCCACAATGAAATAAAAAAATAGTTTGTTCCTCTGATGTTGGTCTTTGGTTCTACAGCAGGACCGGTTAGAACCCAGAACTTTCTGACTGTGCATGTGGGGTCTGTTTCTAACTCCCACTGCTGGAGGACTTCCTGATTTCTGTCCAATCAGAGAGCAGAGAGACACGCCCACTCAGTAGATCTCTCCTCTGATTGGATCAGGAGAAACTGGACCTGCAGGTTCTGTTTGACCCGTCAGAATAACAATCTTTCAAAAATATCAAAAATTAACAGCAATAATCTGAGTTTAGTCTGTTATAGGAGAAACTAAACCTCATTAAATATTAACTAGCAAGATAAATATTAACTAATGACACATTTAAACTAATTATTAATCATATAGCTAAGAAAAAAATCTAGAAAGTTATGTATTTAGTTAATAAGCAAAATATTTGATTGAAGCAATTAGCTCAGAGAAAGTGGACTATCAAAATAAAAGCTGGTTCTTCCGTGTCATCTTCGTTTCTTTTCTTGAATATTTCAGCTTAAAGCAAACGATTAATGTTTAAAGGCTAAACGGATGTTTACCAACAAATCCACAGTTTACCAAGCTTTTATTTTGATAGTCCACTTCCGCTTATTGGTAAATGGATTTGTATACCAGCTAAACATTTAGCTTGAGCTAGCTAAATATGTAGTTTGTGACCTAAATATTTAGCTAGCTCAGAGCTAAACTGGATCTAAATTAGTTTGTTCACTACAAATGAACATCAAGGTAAATATTTTTGCTTGAAAATTAAATATTAAGTTTGAAACTGTGACATTTGAATGCCTGAGTAAAATATGACCCATCTGATGAGCTGTTGTCATTCCAGGACCTTTGACCCCAGAGGGAGGGAAGTGGGTCGGAGCGAGTTCCCACCTGGAGGAACCTACAGCGGTTCTGTTGGTGAAGGATCGTTTGATCTGAGTGGAGACAGAATTCTCAAGCTGGGCCAGAATATGTAAGAACCCTGAGCCGGTAACATACTGCGGCCACACCTCGCTCCGCCTGACCCCGCTTCCTGTTCCAGGTACCAGGCCAAGCGTCCGGAGGAGACCCAGACGACCAGAACCCCTGGAGCCCAGGTAACAGGTCTGAGCTGGTCCAGACCAGGCGGTTCTGGTTCTGTTTGGTTCTGGTTGAACCCTGCAGTCCGTTCTCCGTCCTGCAGCCGGACAGAACCAACCCGCTGGCCAAGGAGGAGCTGAACCTGCTGGCCCGGCTCATGGGCTGCATGAAGGCCGGGTCCGTTCCCGCCGTGGCGCCGCGGTTCCGGATCAGCCTGTTCCCCTCGGACCCGGCGGAGGATGAGGAGGGGTGAGTTCTTCCTCTTCAGTTCCCGGTAAATCTTGAGTTGTTCCCGCTGACTGGCGCTGTGTCTGTTGCCCAGCGGCGCTCCAGCAGAGCAGGCGGCCATCTTCCAGGTGATCAACATCCAGGCTGTGCAGGTGGGTCAACACGGCTGAGCTCTGATTGGCTGCTTCTGCTCCACTGTGGCCCGTTTGGACCGGAACATTTACTGGTTCTGATTGGATTTATCGCCCCCTGCTGGCTGCTCTCCATTCAGCTTGGTAGACTTTTCCTTTAAATATCATTTTAATACATTACAGCATTTAAAAATGTTCAGTGGGCTGGATCATTTCTGAACCAGAACCACAACAGAAAACATTTTAAAGTATTTTTAATGTTTCTGCATAAACAGAGACTGAGGAACGATTAGCTTCAGTAAATCAGCTGGAAAAGTTTCATCAAACCTTAAATCTGTGGAGCCAGAAACTAACACTGTGTCTGCTGAGTTCTGGGATGAATCCGGTCCGGGTCAGAAGTCCCGGTGTTCTGATCCGACCGGCCCGGGTTCTGTTGATCCAGGATGAAGAGGCGGCGTCGGCGCTGGCCCGGATTGCCGGACAGTTTACTGATGAAGAGGCGGAGCTGGAGAATCCCAGTGGCAGTAAAGGAGACGACCTGCTGGCCATGATGGATGACCTCTGACCTCTGAACATATTATCTCCTTTAAAACCCGGAAAACCAATAAAATATGAAGTGAAAATGGAAGTTTGTCTGAGTGAATCAGAAACATTTTAATTATTTTAACTTCAACTGGATGTTTCCAATAAAATCTGAACTTATTAGTGATTTCTATTATTTTGGAGAATTTCTTTCTTTAATGCTGAAATTTGTTTTTGTTGCTCTAAAAATGCAAGTTAGTTTAAACTAGAACCAGTTTAAAATAAATGAGAATAAATGGAATATAAATACAGATGGTAACTAATAAACAGAATCCAGATCCAGTTCATATTGAGGTCATTTTATTTATGAAGCACATTTTCAGCAACAAGGCAATTCAAGGTGTTTTACATGAATTAGAATGAAATAAAATAAACCAAAGGAAAGAGCAAAAGAAGAAAAAGTCTAAAATATTAGTTCCTCATGTTTAAGAATAAGTAATGCATGATTTATAAACTAGTAGGGGGTTTCTGTGGATTCTAAGTTTGTTCTAATTCCTTTTATGGGTTGCAAGATAATTATCAGTACTCCATAATTTATCATTTATAAGCTATAAGTAGGAAAAACTAATAGGAGTTTATCTGCATTATAATCTAAAAAGGATAATATTGGTCAAATAGTGAGTACTCCACAATTTCTGAAATTAATAAAATAAAACAAGGCTAGAGAGACAGGGCAGAAATGACATATCAGGATAAATTATGTACATGTAGCAAATTTCAGACATTACAAAGACATAAGTCAGTGACAGGTTGAGATCAGGGGGTGTTTTGTCAGCAACCATGCATGAGTGTCTCGTTACAGTCTGATAAAATGGCATTATCAAAGAGTAAGTCCTTGGAGAGTTCAGCCATATTGTTCCACTCCAGGGGGGGAGCAGCTGTTTACCTGAACTCCAGCAAATTTGATACACCTATTCAGAGGTGCCAGATACAGAATAAACAAATTTAGTTTAGATTGTGTAGACTTAAAATTTCCATCTGTCCTAGAGTCTCAACCGGTACATCTCTGTTAATTCCAATCATCCAAATTAGCAAGGTCGTTTCCACCGGGCCAAAACTAGAACTTCTCCAAGATGGATTCCATCCTGCTAGTGTGTTTTAGTGACCAAAGTTTGCATCCAACTTGCGCCTCTGTCCCACACCATGTCAGTCCGAGTGTTCGCTAGTCAGCCCAATCCATCACAAATTTGTCGATATGCCAGGTATCTGCAAGCTCCAAACAGCAGAAATCCTGTTATCACGAATCCAAATAAATTCAGGATCTATCCCACCGGGTGGGTCCCTGCGGGCAAGTGGGCTCTCCTGTGCCCAGTCTTCTTGTTGGAAAATTTTATTAACTGCATTAGTTAGGGATCAGTTAACCAGATCCATAATTTGTAGATTTTGAGGACGTGCAAAAAGAGGCTCCAAACCAGCAGCACAAAAACAGAAGACATAGCAGAGCAAGCAGGGCGAAGATGGGAAGGAAGGGAACAGAGGAAAAGAAAGCATCCACCAGAGAGTAAGAAACATCAAATCCAATTAATTATAGATTTATATTTAATTCTAGTCATTCAGTGAAATCCAGTTGATCACGTGATCAGGTAGAAGTTAATCTGAAAATAGGATAAAAAAAACCTCGCCACAGCTGAATAATCTATAATCACTCCATCCTGAAGGTTCCGGAATCAGACAGGAGGATTATAATTTTTATTATGGGATGTAGAAGACATGGGGACAGCTGGAGATTATTCCTGGATGTGTTCGGTACCGAACAGCCGAACTTGAAACACATTTCAACCTTCTAAACTAAAATAAAGAGACTGCAGTTTGCCGTTACACCACTGGGTGGCGATAGAGCTCACGGCCCGGATAAATAACAGGATCTTACGTCATCACGCTGTGCGTCGTGTGTTGTTTGCAGCGGCAGAGGACCGATGAGAGGAATTTAAACCTGATACTAAGTGACTGAAGAGAAGAAGGTCCAGTAGAACCAGAAGAAGAACCACCAGAACAGGTAGGAGTTCGAACTGGTTTCAGCTCTGATCTGGGTCAGAACCGAGACAGGCAGAAAACCCGTCTCAGCAGTTCTGCTTGGTTCTGATCCAAATATAAAAACTGCAGTCAGAACTGAATCTTGTCGGAACCGCTGAGGTTCTGGTTCTGGACCAGGAATCAGTTTCTGAATAAGGTCCAGAAGAACTAGAACCTTGAGTGATCCGGTTCTGGGTTCTGAGGAGGAGCCCAGAGCTGCTGGTCAGAACCAGCCTCTCCGGTACCGACAGGTTCCGGTGTTACGTCGGTTCCCGTTTCCCCATCAGATACGGTTCAACAAGCACGCGCCTACCTAGGGAACTACGGACACCGTGAAAGCTAGCTAGCTAGCTATCCATCCATCTATGGAAATGTCGCGGACAAGCTGGAGGGCAAAAAGACTACATGCATACATTCTGCCACCAATAACTCCGTTACCTCAATCAAACTTGGACATGTAGATATTAGTAATTTCGTTCTAAGCCCCACAGCAAAGGGAAAAACCGTTAAAGTCCTGAACCCACGTCTTTCTCGCTCTCTGTATTTGCTCAGCGCAGACTCGTTGCCATAGCAACTGACAAAAAACCCACTGAAATATTTCCCACACAAAGAGCAGAGCATTCAGTCTGTTACAGTAGCATGGTCTTAGGTTATGGTTTTTGCGAATATTAGTAAGTGATTGCTGTGGTAGAAGAAAAAACTATAAATATATCGCTGCATTTACTGTAAGGCTAGCTCCATGGCTAGCTCCATGGTAGCTTCATGGCTAGCTCCATGGTAGCTCCATGGCTAGCTCCATTGCTAGGGCTAGCTCAATGGCTAACTGCTGTCTCTTACTCTGCAGTATGGAGTCACAAAGTCTGGGATCATGAGCGCCCCTGCCATGAGGCCAGAGAACTGCCTGCCTCACCTCCAATCTGTTCTCTGGTTTCTGATCGCTGCTCAGCACAAAATACGTTACACACACAGTTAGTGACAAAAACACTGTACATTATATACATAAGCTAAATTATGGAAAATCCATTCATACATTAAATGTTTTTGTTCAGACAGGAGGAGCATGGACCTTACCAAGCTCCGCCCACAACCATCTAGAAAATCCCACGTGGTCGCAAGTCTCACAAAGGCTGCGGCGCTGTGTTTCTATAGAAACATGGGAGTATTTCTGAGTCGATTAGTGCATCATTTCACCAAATATCAGCTACAACAATGGACAGAGGAACTAACAAGTTCATGCGAAGCTTCACTACATTGATGTTGTTATTTTCAGTCCTAACATTTCATTTTTCAAGCTTTTAGGAGCTGTAGAGCCTGGTAGCTACAAAAGCTAACAGATGTTAGCTTAACGTCAAAGGAAGGAATTACTCGCTCAGCTGGTTGATTCCACAGTTTTCTTATTAGAAAGACAGTTATGTCCGAGTTGAAAAACTCGGCTCCTATTTTTTTTAAATTAAGTAAATTCATAATTGAAATATTGTGTAGAAGAAATCAGTGGAGAGTCGTGTAACTGCCTGTGCCGTGTCATTTAGCATTAGCACAGTGCTAACTGGCTAATGTTAGCTCACAAGCTGAGCTTAACGGTGTTTTTTTTTAAATAAAACTCAGTGAAAGACTTATTTATACAGCTGGTCATTTTCACTTCTAACCTTGATACTTTTTTAGTTTTGAGTTTATGTTATTCCGTCTTCTAACGGTAAAATGTCTTACTGCTGCTAGCGTTGACTTGCTAACAGTGTTAGAGAAACGACTCAGCAGAAAGAAACAAACATAAAAACAGTGAACCACCATAGTAGTGTTTACCCAGCTGCTCCCCTCCGACCTCAGACAAAACATACACTGCTTTTCTTTTTTGATTGTTGATGCGAAAACTTTCTGCCGGTCTGCTAGTCCACAATATAGTCTGGCACTACAAGCTTGTGTTTGTGAGACGGCCACGCACGTGATAGCCGTGCTATGACAGAATGGGCATCAGCCAATGAAACGCGGCCTGGTGGTAAGGTCCATTAAACAATCTCCCCTTCAGTTCAACCTTAAAAGTGGAGACATATTGTTGATGTTACCATTATAAAATAGCTTACAATTAAGTATTGGCAAAGATCAATATCATTTTCACAGCGTTGTTGTTAGCAGCTGCTGAAAGTAACTACAAAAGTTACTTTTAATGTAACCTAGTTACGTTCCAAATCAACTAGTCAGTAATCTGATTAAAGTTACTTTTCCAAAGTAACTATGCCATCACTGTTTGTTACTTTAATTAAGTACAATTTTCATGTATCTGTACTTTAATTAAGTACATTTAATAATGGATACTTTTGACTTTTACTCCACTACATTAAGTATCTGTACTTTTGACTTCACTACGTTTCTACAAAACTGTCGCATTACTAACCCTAGAGGCTTGACCTGTGAGGCTGTGAAATGTTTCCTGGACAGTAATTAGATCAGAAGCTGCGTTAGGTCACGATGTTCCTCTGTGTCCTGGTGCGGATCAGGACCCGAGTGCCGCCGGGTCCAGGCGGCACCGTTCTCAGAGGAACACAGAATGTGGCGCTGCTGGCTGTTTGTTTTGGTGCACATGCTTCCAGATTTCACAGAGGACACGACCCGATTCTCACCGCAGAGACAGCCTTGATCTGAGAGGGGCCCCGAGGGGAGGCGGGCCCCGGCCCTCCCCCATTATGTCGTTCCAGGACAGGCCTGGGCTTCTGTCCGGGACAGACGCCTGGACAGCGAGAGACTGATGCTCCATGTCTGTTGGCCAGATTAACCCTTCCACTTCCTGCTGACCTTCAGGGTGGCTCCCAGAACCGCAGACCGTTTGAACACAGGAACCGGTCCATCCTAACAGGAAGCATCTCCTGAGCTCAGTCACGTCCAGAAGCTGGTCTGCTGCACGCACATCTACTAACACAGGGATGAGCAACTCCAGGCCTGGAGGGTCTCCTGCAACTTTTAGATGTATCTCTACTTCAACACACCTGAGTCAAATAATGAGGTCATAAGCAGGATTCTGGAGAACCGGACTGGACTTGGGAGAAGATTCAGCTGTTGGATTCAGGTGTGTTGGACCAAAGAGACGTCTAAGAGTTGCAGGACACCAGGATGCCCATCCCTGTACTAACCTGAAACTTGACCGTTTCAGCCTCCTACATTTTTATTCACCTCATGTTTTCAATTGGAGAATAAAATATGTTGATTTTTTTAAATGTAAGAACTTGATTAAAAATGTTATTCAAATTAATTTCAGAGTCTTTAATCACAATCAAAACCTATATTGACAAAATCAGCAACATTTTTAATTAAAAAACCTTTTTGCTGCTAAATTAAGGAAAAAATATCCATCAGAGATATTAATAGTTTTTAATATTCAGCTTCTCCATCAGATTGGAACAAAGTTCATCTTTCCAGAGTTTCTTTGATTCAACTTCCTTTGAAATGTGGACGCTATCATTAGCGTTAGCTGCTACATGTTAGCATGGAGATGCTACTTTAGGCTAGCATAGCTTCACTGACAGGCTAACTGCTTTTAGCTCAACTTGAACACAATAATAGTGTTTTCCAATTTGAAGCTTAAATTGCTGCCGTTAGCGACGTAGCTGTGCATCAGATTTACAGTCCTACCGGAAACACGTGAACACAAAGGTTCCCCCTAGGGACTTTTGTATGTGAAAAATAAAAGTAATTGCAAAACTTTAACTTTAAAATCTATGGAATTAGTTAATTGCAATTAAGGTGTAAATTTTTTTTATTTTTTATGTTTTTGAGGGTTAAAATATTTTTCAGCTTAATCTGAAGTTCTGATTCTGCTTGAAAACCAGGAGGTTGCAGGCTGATGACATTTAGATCAAGCTGTGCTGAGTGGCTCTGTGTGATGATGATGATGATGATGATGATGATGATGATGATGATGAAACAGGCTGTCCCGTTCTGAATGGCACTCCTGGTGTCTCTGAGTCGAGCTGTTTTCCAGCAGCAGAACCAAACTGGATGAATCAGTTTGACCTGAAAACAATAAACACCAGCTGAGGAAGAGGAGGAGGAAGATCAGGCTGAACTTTTCAGGTCGGAAAGTAAAACTTCAGAAAAATCTAAAGGATTTTTCTTATGAGCTGCATAAGAAATCCTTTCCTCAACACTACATCCCAAAATAATCCAGCATAAATTATTCTACATTCCCTGGTTTCCCTTCTGGAGATCCGGTTCGTCCTCAGCACCGCCATCTAACTGAGCTGTGTTCACAAACCTAACGGTTGCAGCGTGGCGCGGCTGCTAGCAAGAAGGTCCTGGGTTCAAATCCCAGCCATGCAGGAGTGTGTGTGTAGCAGCGTGTGTCTTTACGTCGACGTGTCCTGTGTGATTCTCTGTGTCTGGTTCTGCGGGTGAAACAATCCCCAGTAAACACACACACTCCATGAGGATGGATGTTTGTTGATGTCCGTGTCTCTCAAGAGGATTTCCATGGAAACCGCCTCAGTCTGGTCATCTCGTACTTCCTGTTTGTGGTCCCAGCGTCCTTCCTGCCCGCTTCAGAGTCTGACCTGAAAGTTGGCTGTGATCCGAGTTCTGGTCTGAACCGGACATTGATATTTAGGCCTCCAGTTCAAACCAGTAAAACCTGAAACACCAGCAGGAAGTAACCAGCCCAGATAACGCCGTCTGTCCGAGGGACAGACTGGCGCAGTCAGGAAACTTCTCTTCCTGTTTCTAGGTATCATATCAATAAAGTTATATCTGGGTGAACATCCTGTCTGCAGCTTGCTTCTTGGTTTTTTATCTCCCTGCATGATGCCACAGGTCTTCACAGAATCCCTCCTTGGTTTGACCCAAATATCTCCAATCCCGTAATCCTGGAGTTATTCCTTGTCTCTGCTCCTTCTCATCACATCTTCCCAGTTATGAAGCTGCTGCTCTCCCTTCATCGTGTTGAGGAGACCTTGGTATCCTCTGGACTCTGCTCTGGTTTCGTCTGGATTCATGAAGCTGCAGCCTCTCATGATCAGGTGAAGGATGAAGCTCAGACTCTGTTTCCGTGTTTCTCTTGTTTCTAAAAATGTCCAGTTTATTTTGAAGTCTCAGACTTTGAGGTCCAGCTGAGAAGTTTGGGGAGAATCTGGACCTCATTTTAAAAGTTAGCATCTCTTTGTGTTGAAAACCCTGTTTTCCTTTGAGGATTAAGACACATTTAAGGTCGGGATTAAACTCTGATCCTGCAGAGCTGTTTCCTTCCCTCAGACCTGGAGGCCCACAGCATGCCGGGTCCACCACAGGGACCGGGTCGGCTTCTCCTCTGGGAGTCGGCAGGTTGCCTGTAATCTGCTGCACATCCCGCCCAGGCCGGGCTTTCTCCTGAGCTAAAGCTGATCTGGGACACGTGAGGACCGGTTGGGATGCGTGTGAAACGCTGCTGGGATTAGGGGAAAGAGGTTAGACCTGCTCTGGGAGCTGGCAGGTCATCGAGTCAGGCAGGGGAAGATGGGCGACGTTGTGCTGACCAGACGCCGACGGCAGCAGCAGGCCTGAAGGAAACAGTGCAGGACTCCTTCCCGGATCTGGGCTGTTCTCTGACTCAGGTCTGTTTGTTTGACTGAAACCTGAGTCAGATGAACAAGCGGGAACAAATCATTGAGCCGTGAAGGTTCTCTCAAGTCAAAGATAAATAAACAGACAGAAAAACCTGTTTTGATGCCGAGGACATTCCGTTCCCAATCCTGAAGTCGATGCAGGATCACTGCAGTCGGGTGTATCGGGTCCAATGAGGACAAGCTTGGAAGGAAAAGACATTATTCCAGATTGGAGCCGTATTTTATCCTTTATATCATTTCCATTCCTTCTACTACAGGAATGGATCCCAACAGGTTGAGGAGGAGATGGATAAGAACGGTGTGCATGGCAGAACCTCATCCTGCTGTGAACTTTGACCCATCAGGCAGTTCTGAATTCAGAACCAGCAGGTAGAACCTGCAGGACAGAGGTCGGTCCAGAGAGCCATAGGTCACACTTCACTGATGCATCAAAGTTTGCCTCATGTAACCATTAATGATCGTTAGTAATTTATTATTGTAAACGATTATTTTAGTAATCGAGAGTTCTGTCAATTATTCTTACGACTAATCTGATAAAAAGAAACAGATACAATAAAAATATTAGTAAATCTAACAGCAGTGTTACTATCACATATCAATATCAGTCCAATTTCTTATATTTGAGCTTCCCTAACAATAACTTTTTTGTAGCTTAGAAAATTAACCTGTAACAATAGTATCTCACTTTCTAAGTTTATCTGAAGAAAAGTTATACAAGAATCTGAAATTATATTCAAATTTATAATAAAGAGGCTGGCTCACAAATACGCTTGTAAAATAAGTCTTACCGCTCCCCGAAAAACCACACAAACCCAGACATGATCGTCAGTCCATGAAATCCTCCCAGGCCGAAGTTGAGAACTGGACGTTATGTTGCTAACACTTAGCTTTCCTCAACAACTCAGGAGCAAATAATGACCCGGCGGGAATGCAGCGCGCTAAATAATAAAACATAATTTAACGAAAACTTCCAGGCAGATACATTTTCCTTGAAGAATTTTAATAATCAAGTAACTCAAATCATTCAAGGAATTGTTACAGCTCTACAATTCATTAACAGAGTTGAATAAAAAAAAAAGTGAACGGCGCCAACAGCAGGCGCTGCCTGCATGACCACAACAAGCACAGGTCACTTCACCGCACTGAAGCAGGACAGCTACGAACAGCTAGCATGCAACCAGCTAGCATGCAACCAGCTAGCATGCAACCAGCTAGCATGCAACCAGCTAGCATGCAACCAGCTAGCTGGTTAAATCCTGATCAATGAAAAATCAGGATTCAGATCAACATACTGAAACACAACTTTAAGACTAACTGACTGATTAATAAAAAAGAAAAATCAGCAAAACAAATTATACAATGACATCATCACTGAGCAAGGAGGAAGAGGAGCAGCAGTCAGGGTGATGAAGGCAGACCAGGACCAAAGCTTCAGAACCAGGAAACCTCAGCATGAGGCAAACGGAGACGGATCGGAACCCGCCGGTCGGGTTTGGTGCCTGAACTTTGACACAGAATATAAGAATCGCTCTTCAGAAATGACATGGTATGAAATGATCTCGGCCACGGCTCGGTCTGACTGAGGGGATTCCAGCCATGTTCAGGTCCAACAGAACAGAACCGGACCCGTTCTATTGGACGGTACCGCTGCCGTGTCGGCACTTGGGCGAGTCTGGGAGAAGCTCGGGTTCTAACCGTCCAGCAGGTCCGGCGTCTCCATCGAGGTTCCGCTCCAAAGTCTCCCTGATCTCCATCCGCAGCATTCGCTGGGTGGCGATGCAGCTATGGCGGCGCCCAGTGCAATGAATGCTGGGAGATGCAGTCCGATCGGTCCGTCTGAGTAAAATGGCCGCTTCTCTGGACCAGACGGACCGGTTCTCCCTTTAGAGATCCATCAGAACCTCTGCGACGCTGAGGTCTAGTCCATGATTGGCTCCTTCCAGGCTGGACTTCTGTAAGGCTTTCGGTTACCTGACCTTTGGCTGCTGGAGGTCAAGCTGACCTCTGCTCCTCTTTTGTTTCTCCTACTACTCTCTGGTTTGACTTATTTGCTGTTGTTTCTCCATGGAAGATGAACCTGGTCTGGCGTTTTGATTGGCTGGTACCGAGCCTGGTTCTGGTTCTGCTGGAGGTTTCTTCCTGTTCGAGGGGAGTTTTTCTGCTGCTGGGTTTCCTCAGACAGAAAATTAACTGGAATAATAAACTGAAATGATTTGATATTTGATCAGCTGTTCCAGGAGGACAGAAGACCAGCTGGGACTCTTCTTGTCCTCTGAAGTCAGAAGGCGTTACAGGGCTTTTATTTTGTCCGACTGCAGCCTGCAGAAACTTCCTGTTCCTCCCAGCTGCTGTCCAACAGTAAGTGCGTCTCTGCTTTTGTCCCGTCTTGGGTCAGACGAGTTCAGCTCTCTGAACAAAGAGTCGTGTCAGATTTTCCAAGAGCTTTCAGCTGCTGCTCCTCTCAGCAGGTGCTGCCGGCCTTCACCTTTCATCCCCCTAATGTCGCTTTTCCTGGCTGCAGAGAAACGGAGCAGACTTACTGGAAGGATCAGGAACGACGTGTTGAAGTTACAGCTGCTCCCTGTTAATGTGCCAGGTAGAGACAAAATGATGAAACCTGACATTTCTTCCTTTCACTTCTGAGAAACAAACATCTGCTGGGGAGAGAAATATAAAAAACGTTTCTAATGAAAGACAGAAAGCGGCAGAGAGGCTGTGAGGGGCAAGACAGCAGCTTCCAATCGTTCTCCATGAGTTTTCCTCAAGTCTGGACTACAAACTGCCAGCCTTGACGCAGGACGTCTTCTGGTCTGATGGGACAAACTGGAGCCTTTGGACACAATTCAGGCAGGAAAGAATGAATGAAGCAGGGTTTCCGTTGGTGCATCACCAGCACCAGGCGTCGTCTCACCCTTCAGGCGACGCGTCGCTTTTTATTAATATTACGATAGATTTTTATACATCTGTAACCGTAGTAGCAAAATGGGTTAGCCAGGTTGGGTCATAATTGGCCGCCCAGCACCGGAGGAAACCTAGAAGCATCTATAAAAACGTTTCAGTCAAGGCAAAGCACGGCGGTAGCCACATCATGATCTGGGGCTACTTCCTCAGGAACTGTCAGCATCACAGCGAGACGAAGCAAAAAGGAAATGATTCAACCACCAAGCAAGAAGTCACATGATGTCATGCGCTCATGAGACGGAGCGCAGATCATCTGGAAGGCCAGATTTAAAGATTCCCCCGGCGCCTCGTCTCTCTGCTCTTCTTCTCACAAGTTCAGAAATCAAAACGCTTCAAAAAACTTTTCTTTCCTGAATATTTTCTCGTTTTAAACCCAGACGCTAAAACCTCTGCTGAGGGACGCGGTGACACCTAGTGGAGCAAATGGCAACTAACAGGCGCTGAAGGCCAGGAGGGTTTGGATGTGAGGAAGAAGCTTCTGGACTTTGATCATTTTCTGTTGCTCAGACCTGCTGGGGGACAGATGGGGACAGGTTGGTCCCTCGGATGGGGCCCCTCAGAGCAGCGACTTCCTCCAGCCAATCAGCAGCTCCGTTTCTTCCTCTCTGCACACCAGAGACGTGATCAAAGCTACAATCAGCAGCGAGACTGGTCAGATACCAGTGTGTGTGTGAGTGTGTGTGTGCAGATTAAATGCAGCCTGTAGCCCCTCCCCCTGCAGCCTCTATATATTGAGCAGTGGAGCCGGAGGGCTGCACTCTCCTGCAGACAGTCAGAGAGAGAGGAGTGTGTTCAGCAGAGAGAGAGAGGAGTGTGTTCAGCAGAGAGAGACTGAAGCAACACTTGGAACACGATGGACGACTACAACCTTCCCTTCTGGATCTACCTGGCCGTGGTGACGGTGTTTGTGGGCGGGGCCATGAAGAAGATCCTGGCGTCCCATCTGAGCGCGGGGCCCACCCTGGTGGCCTGGCTGGGGGCCACAGTTCTGGTGGAGCGGCTGTGGGCGTTCTGCCTGCCGGCCGTGCTGCTGCTGGTTCTGCTGGCCGTCGTCTGCTGCTTCCGCTCCGGCTCCGGGACCGGCCCGTCGCCCGGCCCGCCTGCGGAGGGCAATGCCGTCTTCATCACAGGTAAGGGGAGGCTCCGCCTCCTTCCTCAGGTGCGCCGGACTGTGAGAGGCGAGCTCAGAGCAGAACGCGTGCAGGCGGCTCCCTGCTGGGAGTTTATGTCTGAGACGCTGCTTCACGTTAAGCTGCACAGACCTGCAAGGAGCCCAGAGCAATAAAAAGGTCAAAGGTCAGAAAAATGTGGAAGCATTGTTTTAGAAACTTGTTTGGCAAGTTTCCTCCAGGTTCCAAATAAAACCACAAACACGGTTTTTCACTTTTTCTCCTCAAACAAAATCTCAGTTTGAATTTATGGAGAGCAGCTAGCAAACCTGAGCTAGCTGGAGTGTGTGAGTGTGCATGTGTGTTTTCAATGTGTTTGTTTTCAGTGTGTGGTGGAGGGAGTCCCCTTCATATTAAAAGTCATTAAGATCTGCAGTGTGTTTTCTGGTCTGATTTGTGTTTTTGTCCCACATTATCAGAGATCCAGCTGATAACATGCAGTGTGTGCGTTTGTTTAGTAATTCTCCGGTGGTGGAAACGTTCCCAAATGGCCGCTCCGCTCAGCTCTCTAAAAAGTAAAACAGGCGTTGCCATGGAGACCGGGAGCAGTCAGGCGGCCTGCTATTGGCGGCGTTTAAGCTCCGCCTCTAAGTGACGTCAGGGGAAACGCAGCATGTGTCAGAGAAATGCTAAAATGATGCAAGCAAACCAGGCGACCTTTAACCTTTGGCCGGAGCCAGATAAGACGCTCCGTTTCCGTCCGTGTCCTCAACGTCACCAAGCAGCCGTCTGCACATAGCACACCTCCAAATGTTCTCTGAGACGCCACCGTTGAAAGGTCAGAGGTCATAGGCGAGACGACCGGGCTGTGATCTAATCAATAGATCATCCATTCTACAAAGACCAGATTAAAAACTGATCGGCTACCTGGGGAGGGTCAAAGGTCATGTCCAAACCATCTGGACTCCATCCAAACAGGAAAACTATTCTTCAGCTGTAAACCTTCTAAGCAGGTTCAGAAGTCAAAGGTCAGAGAAAAGACCAGAATCCTCAGAGCGCCACCTCAGACTCTACAGGCTTCAGGTCAAAGGTCATACCACACCGAAAGCCTCCTCTCTCTAGAAACAAGATGGCTGCTGAACTGAAGAGTCCTCTGGACAGACGAGACAAGAGAGGAGACACTGGACTTGGATGGACAGAACCGGGATGGCGGACCAGATAGACGGCTCTGAGGTCAGGATAAAACATCTGGAGACTTGGATGTCCCACAGGTCCACCAGTCTCTGTGGTCCACGACCCGCATCCCGTGTCCTCAGGTCCAGAAGACTCCACAGCGTCAGGCGAACTCTCCCTGTGGTGGAGGAGAGCTACGGGACGGCAGCCGCTGCCGCCCTGGACCGGGATGCAGCGCCAACTCTGCCGGCAGGACACTCGGAGGAAAGTTGGAAGGGATTTTTAGGAGACTCGGAAAGGAATGCAGCGGTTCAGACTCGGGTCAGCTGCCAGGTTCAGTTCATCGAGTCTTTATCCAGGTCCTATCTTTGCCAAGTTATTGACTACAGACTTGTGTCAAAGTGCTTTATTCTAGTCTTTTATTCACTTACCCAAATCGTTTTTATTGCTTTCATTATTTTGCTTTTTATTTCTCCTGTTCTTGTTTTTCTCAGTTCTGCCTCATTTTCCTGGGTTTGATTCGTTTTTCGCCGAGTCCTCTCTGTGTTTCATGACTTTTTGTTTCTCCTCTTGCTATTTTTGCCTCTGACATTTCGTGTTATTCTGTTCCCACACACGCCCCTCCTCCCCCTGCTGGTGCTGCCGAGTTCATCAAAGTTCAGCTTTATGTGAAGACCAAGTCAATCGGTGGCGAAGAGTTCGCCTTGTTCTGTGCTTGGTGCTCGTCAGTGTTGTGCAATGCGCTGTGCTCCGAGTGGATTTCTGCTTATGGAGAGTTTTTCTCTCAGAAGAAGCAATGCTGACCTTTGCTGTCTGTAAAAAGGGAGGAAAACAACCCAGAGCTGCAGAAAGTTGCTTAATACTTGTGCAGAGACTCGTCTGGTTTTGCCACAGAAACACGTCACAATGGTCCTGTACCACAGAACCCTCTGCAGCACCACAGATCCAGCGTCTGGACATCATAGGAGACATGATGAAATGTTTGGGTAAACGCCAGCAGAGGAAGAACATCTGATGTTATTTATAAAGAAACAACAGAACCTGACGGGTCTCTGATCTCATTACAGACCTGAGAGCAGCAGGGGGCAGCGGTTCAGGCTCCGATGGTTTTAATGAGACTCCAGTAATAAAGACCACCTCAAAGTATTTCAGATTTGTTATTGGGACACGGCGTGATCACGAGTCTCATGAAATATTTTCCCATCTTCTGGCTGTTACATAACCTGGAGACAGAGAACATCTTGGAGCATGCCCAGAGATCCACAAATTGCTCAACAGCTCTCTGATCCTCATTCCTGCTGTCTCCAGCCTGGCAACCGGCGGACCAACTGAGCCCAACAGAACCCCCCACAGGTGCCTCCGAGTCTAACGGGTCCAAACACATCAGTTACTGGACCTACCAGAGCGCTCCACACTAATTCATCATTTAGTTGGTGAAGTAAACCTCCAACATCTGTCCTTCCTCTTCCTCCAATCTTTGGACATCTTTCCTAATGTCACCAGAAAGATGTTTTTCTGCCTCTTCCTGCTCAGACGCTAGGAAACATCGTCTTTCTTCAAATTAGTGTTAGGAGCAGCAAGAAATGTTTGTTTGTCTGTCTTATTAGGATCCAGTTACAAGATCTTCTGGGTCACCAGTAAAACTTTAAATTCTCTCTGAAAGACAATAAAACATAAAGCCCAGAAAATCAAATAAGAACTTCAGATGGAAGTGGACACTTTTATTTCCTCCAGGCTGCGGAGCGCAGACCAAGTTCCTCCAGGTCTCTGCTATCAACAGTCTTCTTGATGAAACCAGAGATCTTCTCATGACCTTAAGGTGTGGCTCCCGGCTGCACGATCAACCGTCCTGACAGATTTATAAACTCTCTGCTCTCTTCTTTCACGTCTTTGAAGCTTTAATGGAGCCGTAGAACATGAAGCATATTTCCACAAAACATCTGCACCATCAGTCAAAGTGACAGGTTTACTTTGACTGATTCTCATCTCTGCTGAAAAGAAATTACATCTTAAAATGAACGAAACACGAGATGAAAACTTTGCTTCAAATGTTCTCCGTAAAACGGATGCAGATCTTTCCTTATCAGGTCCAAATACAAACGCAAATACAAGAAACCTTTGTATGGAAAGTTCCCAAACCAGCGTAAGAGAACACTGCACCGCAGTGAAGCCTAATGTTCACACTCTGACTCTCTGTAAGTACAATGTTTATTCATGTCTAGAAATACATGTATGAAGACATAGAAGAAGTTCCATGAATGATCAGGGGTTCCTGAAACAGTAACAATAAATCCTCGTATCTTCAGGTACCATTCAGAACCAGAGCCGGATGGCAGAAGGAGGAAGAAAATTAAAACAATTTGATAAAAATCCTTCAGAAATATGAGAAACGGCCAATTAGAACTTGAAGAACCCGAGATTCATAAACCAGACCAGAGAATCTTCTCAACGTTTCTGAGAACATCAAGTTTCATCTCCATGTTCTCCTGAGCCAGCCGACCCAAAGTCAGAACCTGGATCCTGTGGAACCTGGACCATGTGAACCTTGGGGACCACGCGGAACCAAACGGACCACGCGGAACCAAACGGACCAAGCGGAACCAAACGGATCACGCGGAACCAAACGGATCACGCGGAACCAAACGGATCACTCGGAACCAAACGGACCACGCAGAACCAAACGGATCACGCGGAACCAAACGGACCACGCGGAACCAAACGGATCACGCGGAACCAAACGGATCACGCGGAACCAAACGGACC
>CAEFZY010034759.1:0-12332 GCA_903066815.1 Brachyrhaphis roseni
TGACTGCAACATCAGGAAAAAGGAGCATGAGAAACTAGAGAAATACCAGGGCCTAAGGGAGGAACTGGAGAGGGCCTAGAAGGTGAAGACCACAGTGGTGCCTGTGGTCATCAGGACCCTCGGGGCAGTCACCCCCAAACTGGAACAGTGGCTACAACAGATCCCAGGAACAACATCAGACATCTCAGTCCAGAAATGTGCAGTATAGGCACAGCCAAGATACTGCGCAGAACCCTCAAGCTCCCAGGCCTCTGGTAGAGGACCCGAGCTAAGAGGAAGAAACACACCGCCCGCGGTGGGTGAGAAGGGAATTTTTTTTATTTTTTATATATATACTGTATGTATTCACCATCCCTCCCTACAATCGAAACCCAGGTAGACTTGTCATAGATTTTTTTGTTTGTTATGCATACTTTATGGACATGTATTGTAAAATCAGTACTCAGTGCATTATTACATTTTGTGATAATTTAATAATCCTCCATGACATTTCTAATCTAATCTTACCCACACATGAACACATCTTCCTCTGCACACCACATCCATGCTTCTTCCATGTATAACCCCAAATACCTATAGAAATTCACAAAGCAGAAGAGTTCATCCACAGACGCACTGTGGCACAAGGTGTCCTTTTAACACAAACTGGGTCGATGGCAGAGCCTCAAAGGCAGAGGAAAATTGTGTCTCTGCTGGACCAGCAGCAAGATTAGTGCGCAGGATGAAGAATGGTGCACACTCCATTTAGATGCACCTTTAGAGATCAAAAATAAATCCAAGCAGGTTCCCTCTCGGACTAAGATGATTCATTTCCAGAAGCCCTCTTCATAACTTAATTGGTCAATATTGACATCTCGAGCTGGAGTTGTATCATTGTGTTTTATGGTTTGAAATAAAAATGTGGAGGGGAGTACTTCCCTGTGCAAGAAAAGCTGGAATGGTTGAAAGTCGTGTGTGTAACTTTATTTAAAACATCCCAATCTATGTGCCATTTTTCTCCAGATTTTATTTTTTTTTTCATGCTCACATTTTGGAAATATTTCCCCAATTATAAAGGGGAAAATAAACCAAATGCTGACTTTAAATGTTAAAATGTCAGTAATGGGCTCTTAGTAGCTACATATGTAGGAATTAGGTGCTTGCCTTTTCAAAGTTTGCCAAATAGGTAGCAAGAGAAAATGCTGTGTTTGTGAATAACCGAAGGACGAAGTCTTTATTTGAGAATGTGAAAACCTGGGATTTTCTACATAACAGGCAAGAAAATTGCCAACACCAACACACAAAGTCCATTCAGAGGACAGTCAGCATGAAGACAGAGACATTTTTACCTTGACTCTCATTATTAGAAATTGCTGAAAGGAGGAAAGTTACACCTCCACCTGGTAATAAAACTGAAAATGGGGAAAAGACCAATGAAGAATACGCAACACAAATGTCAGGTGATTCTTTTTTTTTTTTAACTAGATGTTGCTATGCAGCGGGTCGGTTAATTAAACTAGATTAAACATTTAGGTTTTAGTAGTAAAGATGCGTTTCTGAATTGGTTCTTCCAGGTAAAAAGGGGAGTCAAGGTAGATTTGGAGATGACATCTCATTGAACGTTTCTATTTTTTTCTTGACACAAGGCCCCATTTTAATTTAATTAGTCTCTATTGGAACTGCAGCTTGTGGCTTTTGTCCCCAATGTTTTGTCACTGATGTCAAATCAAGTTTTTTGATTAGCATTTTATTTGGATTCTGTTGCTTACCTTTTTTTTTTTTTTTTCTACCATACCCCAAACGCATTCATGGCATATGCACTCACATGTTAAATAACAATAATAAAACAAAACCTCCAACCTCTGATTTTCAGTTCTTGTTTTATTTACTGTAAATTAGAATAATTTGATATGGACATCTTCAAATTTAAATGGTATCTACCAGAGAGAGAGAGAGAGTTCTAAATGAACTGGTGGTGTTATGTCATATTTTCCATCCCTATCCAGATAACGAATTTATTTTTCTTGTCTCGTTCCCTTTCCCTGTCTATCATTTGTGTGCCCCCGTTCGTCTCCATTTGGTATGTGCCTGTCATAATGATTTTGCAGGTGTACTTTAATTTGTTCCAAGAAATGAATTATGACAAAGCAAACACAGAGCAAGAGTGGAATACAAAACAGCGCCACAGGAGGATGCGTAGAAGGGCATTGTATTTATCCTGCTGACATGAAACTGATTGCCAGCCACCCGTGTGACAAAGCGTGTCCCGATCATTGCATCCTCACAGCAACACTGACGGGAACAAGAAGGGCTTTTAATATCACATTTGTTATTGATGTCATTTGCATATTGAGGCGATTTATTGTCACTTAACCCTTTAAACGCCTTTAAAGCAGGAAAGGTCGATTTCCTTGCCACTTGTGGTGTCGTTCTAAAAATCTGAGTTCGTTTTGACTCTCGTCTGTGTTTTATTTTTATTTTGGGCATTTGTCCAACTAAAACATTCAAATAGCTTGTATATTGGCATAAATGTGCACGTTTTGGAGGCTGGATTCTCTGACAGTTTGCAGTCTAAAAGTTTGCTCCATTCTTCAGTCCATTGTCTTTACCTCTGGGGTTCACCCTGGACAGTTCCCCAGTCTGTCACAGGGCAACACAGAGACACACAGGGCAAAAAAAACACCTTTACAAGATTCCATGTTGGGATTCAAATTCAGGACTTTCTTGCCGCAAGGCAACAGTATCAGTGTTTCCTTTACAAATGTGCACAAAACTTTGTCAACATTCTGCCAATGGTGAAAAAATAAAATTTTGCTGTTGTGGAGTTTCCATTAAATAAGAAACAGATTTAAAATCACACGTAAATAAGTTTGTCACACAATAAGTCATTAAAAAACATTCCGCGCCATCATCCTCGAACCACTTCCTGCCGTCTTCTTGGCGGTTTGCGCCAGTGGCAACATCCAGTTGTTGACCATGAAGTGAAAAAGACGTTTCTATTGCAGTTTCCCAAAATAGAGCAATTTTGATGCGGCCAAAAGAAAACCCTCACCCTAGCGCCAAAACTTTTCATCGACAAACAAGAGTATTTCAAAAGTAGCGTACTTCCAATAAACACATTTATTTTTGAAATGTCAGATTGCGCAATTATGTGGTCAATGAAAACGCAGCTAAAGCTACCAACTGTGCCACCACATTGTCCGTCTTTGACATCTTTCCGATTATTTTTATTGTCATGATTTAAAGTTTTGTAACATAGTTTCTTTTAAGAATTCATTTAACCAGTTTTGACTACATGTCATGTGAAAAATTGTCTCGTTGCCTCCTTTCTTCCACAAATGCTCCATTTCAATCTACCCCCCTATGTTTGTTGCTTGGTGTCGGTGCTGAATCACTTTAATGGCCTGTGCGGGCTCCATGAATAGTCTTGTAACACAGCGGTACAGATCAGTGTGCGTCGGCTGAAGCACCGTTTAAAAAGATGAACCTTCCTGCTGCGCTTATTAACTGATGAATCTCATAAGTGTGTAAAGAACGATGTCAAAACTGGAGTCACAACTTAATCAGATGAGAGCATCTGGAGACGTGGAGAGGCATCTGTTCACCCTAAGGGCAGCAATAAAGCCGATCTGTGTTTGTCCACGGAATTGACTTTGCTGTTGTGGATTTTCCGTTTTTGTAACTGTTGCCAACCTCGTAGTATTCAGATTGTTATTTTTGTCCATTTACCTTTTATGTGAGAGACTAAATCTGTGAAAGCCTTTTAGTTTTTTTTCCCCCTAATTTAAAGGTCATTCTTTTCTCCAGAATACCAGATTGCTGCTAGATCTTGATTTCATACATTTCTTGTACGGGGTTTGTTCACTTCCTCAGCCGTGACAGTTGCAATTTCATCCCAACATTAGGCATCTACACTCTACCTTATCTCTTTCTCATTTGGATTTATGTTTGGGATGTGCTGGCCCCAGTCCAGAGTTCTTTGCTTTTACCCATCCTTCTCTCTCTCTCTCTCTCAATCCCTCAGTGTGTTCCAGAGGGAGACAAGAAGCTAATGGTGTTGTGCCGAGTCCTCGTCATTAATCAAGACCCCATTAGCCAGGCCCCATACAAAACTTTGGAATAACTAATACATCGGGAAGACCAATGAGGAGTGTAGAGTCGGATGAGAAATGATCAGAACACAGGTCGTGTTCATAAAGTTCAGGCTGATTCTTATTAACTCACTTATCACTGCAAAACATACAAATAACCTCATTCTGAGACTAAAATCTTATTTTAATATCTTTGGAGCAACAAAACTCCCTCCAGTTTTAATTAGGTAATTATTATTATTATTTTATTGTTTTATTTCAAAATACCAAGAAAATGTTCAAGCCGAAAATATTTTTTTTCTGTTAAGATTTCCAAATGAATAATAATAAAAAAAAACTTTACCACATGAGTGACTTCAGCTGCAACAAAGTCCATACTTTTTTTCAACAAACAATATGACAAGCTTAGTTTTACTGAAAACTGATTTACTTCTTTCTGAAGAATATTCTTAGGTTTAACTGAAGGCCAGTGTGAATTACACCAACTTGAAATATTGCCATTATTTAATGTCATTTTATTTAATATACAATAAATGGGTTTTTTTTCCAGCCCCTTTTCTATTATTTATGCTCAACTGAACTGCTTGTAAAAACACTTGTAGATTTAATTAGAATTTGAAGAGGGTTTGTATAAGTGACAGTCATGAAGTATAAATAAATTGTTTCAGTAATACAGAACTGATATTGTGCTATGACTATTAATATTATTATGAAATTGATACACTCTTGTATCGAGACAAGTGAGACAATTTAATGTCATAATTATTCTTTTACACTGTGGAACACTTTTGTATTAAATTTGTGTTAATGTCGGCAGGCTAACTAAACATGTTACTTGCTATAATAAAAAGCATGCTCGCGATTGTTTCAGGTACTCAGAAGCTTTACATTATTGATAAAGTGTTTCTTCTGGAGATTCCTAAACCTTGCCACTTTTGTCTGCCTGTGCTCCTTGTTATCATAAAAATTCTCAAACTTTCCCAAACACAAATAAGTTGATAAACCTACAGGAATATGCAATTTAAAAAGGTGAAGATATTTTTGAGACGTCATCTTAAAATGACACCTTTTCTTTTTTGTTTAATCCAAACATTGTCTGAATTTAGCATGTTTAGCCGCTGGCATGTTAACATTTTAAAATTTTGTCAGGATTTTTTTGTTAGTATAGACTTAGTTTGACATTTACATTTGCTCTCCTTGCTACAAATTCTGTTAAATGTCTGATTCTTATTATTCTCACACACGCCTTTACTCTCGCTCCTTAGCCGACACCTGTCTAGTTAAACAAGACACCTTTGCTTCATTTTCAGCACTTCATCCATCTGCTCTCTGTTTCCTCACTATCTGGTTGAGCCCTTTGATTAGCTCTGGTCCTCCATTTTACTTTATACAAGTGTGCACGCACATGACTTCTGTGCAGCCAGCACGCCTTTCCCACTCTGACACCCATGTGCACCAGCAGGCAGCTTTTTCCTCATTATGAGTTGAAGCAATCTGCTGAGCTGGGAGAATCCAGACAGCAATTATCTAAGCCAGAGAGTCAGCAAGCAGCACTACACTAGAGAAGGGGGCTATTAGACAGACACAACACCTTGTTCTCAGAGTTGGGTAGTTCTCGTCAGACTACCCAGGGTTCACAGGCAAAGAAAGACGAGAGAGAAAGCACTAACAGGACCAATTTAGTATGTTGCAAAACAAAAGTATTAGTGTGTAGGTGGAAACAAGAAGGAGCTATCCAAAGACATTGGGATGTGATGTATTGCCGTGCCAATAGTAATGGCGAGCTGGAAGCGGAAATGTTACCACCGGGCAACATCTTTGAATGCGTCCAGTTGACTCTTTATTCAAATACATAAATATATATTTTTTTCTTCTTTGACAACACATGCTATGTTCTTGGCTTCATACTGTCACAGTTGTTACCACTGTTGCCATGCAGTAGTTAGGCCTAGGATTCGATAGTGGCGTTTCTGAAAGGAGTTTGCAGTTCACGGGTATTCCAGCTTCCTCCCATGCATGTAAAGTTAACTGTCCACTCTGAATTACCCTGGAGCGTATAAATGGATGGTTGTCTCTCCTATATGCCTCTGTTTTTTGGGACAGACTGGCAACTTGTTTCGCCTTCCACCCAATGACCTCACCTACAGAGATGGACATCTTTCCTCCTGTCTTTTTGACTTCCAGGAAATAATGGTAACAAATAGGAGTTGAACATGTGGAGGAATGGAGAATTTGATTCAATTCAGCTGTACTTCATAAATCCCTAAATGTTGTTGTCCAAGTATCTTCAAGAAATCTTCAGAGTCTTATGACTGTCATGACATGACAACAGCTCAATATCCACGGACAGAGATGATATTTCACTGCAGCATATGCTACAGTTGGAAAACCCTGCCAATCCACCGGATTTTCTTTCGCCACTCCTTTTGAAATCTTTGGCTGTATGGGTCTGAGAGCCAAATAGAGAGACGTTGTAGTCAAAGACATGATGATTGCCCGTTCTAACTAATGGATGGTTCTAACTTCCTTCTTCTCTCAGCTCTTTGGTTCTGCTCTGCACTGGAACTTTTCAGATGCTCCCAGTTGTAAAAACAATGCCTTGTTGCCACGGTTATGCATCATGATATCTATCTAGAAATAAGAAGTAAGAGCAAAAATTCTTAAAGCTGTACAGCTTCCAAAACCAGAGGGGGAAAAATGTCCAAACAAGCAATGCCTCAAACAAACCAAATGACCAAAAATCTACAAAAAGACCAAATCAGAACATAACAATACTCCATCATGAGCACTGAAACTCTAATACATTAGAGACAGGACTCATATGCTGGGGTTAGACTATAATAGTACAGAGGCAGATAGTCTGTTTTAAAATGAAAGGCTCTTTCAAGAAACATTAACTTCATTTTGTGTGTTGGCGTTGACTCAACAGAACAGTGATTTGATGGGAAAGACTTAGATTTCAAACTCCGGGGCTGGAGCAGGGCTGTCCTTACCTGTATCTACAATTTGTCTAATTTTTATGGCTGTAGGTTGTGTGTTTTTTTTTTGTCCATTGCGTCCCTCTTCTTGCATGACAGAAACTCTGCTAAGGTCTGCAATATAGATGAAGAGGTGCGGGACTGTACACCATTTCAGGACCTCCTATTATGACTGCAAATCAGAGCATTCTCTTCAGCGTTGAATTATTCATGCTGAGAAAGTATATGCTAAGTCAGACTTTTTCGTCTCTCTCTCTCTGTCATGCAGGGAATGAACAAAAGCAGTCAGTGCTCATCTTAGAGTAGCCCTGTGAACAAACAGGCAATCAATGGAACTTAAAAATAGAAAATAAAATCTTGCTCTTTTCAGATGGTAGATTTATCATGGATTTCAGATTTGGCTAATAATAAACCCAATCTACTCCCAGGCTACTGTTTGATTTTCGATCATTTTGCAGCCTGCAGGATTTCCATGAGTATGAGAGGAGAAGGGAGCAGATATAAAAAAAAAAAGGGAAGAAGGATGAGCCGGGGTGGTAGCGGCTGTTCCAGGCAGCCTTTTTGTTTTATTTATTCCAGACGCTCTCAGTGTCCCATTACTCATGCAACAGCCTGAGAGCTCTTACTCATTGAAATTTCTACTAAAGCCCTGCGTCAGCATCGCAGACAGACTGAGAGAAGGGAAACGGCGAGGGAGGGCAAGAGGAAGAGAGGGCAATCGACAATACGGAGGTGAGACAAAACACTCATCCTGCTCTCAGCTCCATTTTTTTGTGAGCAGGTCTGCCCGTGGTTACTATCCAAACCTCCATTAGCCTCCATGAATAATGAAGGGGAACAATAAGAGTGTTTGCATTGAGCTTCGCCGCCCCCTCGCCACCACCACCGCTCCACTCTTCACCCTGGATCTAAACTTCTGTGACCAAGTGGGCGGCTACGCTGGCAGACAAGGATGAGAAATTAGAAACCCTTTAAAGGAGAAAATGAGTCGTCTTTGTGGTGCTGCTCTCCCTATTCATCTTAAAGGCAGGAGTGTTTGACTCAGGGGAGTCATCTTTTATGAACTTCTTATCTGCTTAAGATGAAGGGGTTTGGGGGCAGAAAACATTGTTTTGATTAGTTCAGAAAGTTTAAGATTGAATTTTTTTTTTTTTTTCAGTCCACATTGAAGTACTTTAGAATACTCCCGCCAGCCCCAAAGAAAAACTTGTTAGTCACTAAAATCATTTTTGTTTTGGGGTTCCTATTTTAGTGTTTGGTATGACGCAGGTTATCAGAGGACAGAGCGGTGAGATCAAACCAGCTGCCGGAGGCATTTAGAAAGAGAATAGCAGCAAAGGAGTCTAAATGGGGGAATACCTTTCTGAGACCAATGCTGGATTGTCAGTTATTCTGCCGATGTTGAAAAAACACAATTTTGCAGTTTGCAGTGTTTCGATAAAATAACGGCAATTAAAATCACATGTGAATTTAATTGCACGTAAGACATCAAGAAACATGGCAGTAACGGATGCGAGCACTTAAGAGAGATATTTATAATTCAGCCATCAGAGGAAACACTGATGTCTTATTCAGACGTTGGGGCGACAAGCTCTTTGTATCTGGCAGCGTCCACTACATTTTGGATAAATTGTAGTGGCCGACTTTCCAGAAGAGCTGTGGATTCCACACTTTCGAATGACAAACAGCTGCATGCAAACCTGTGTGATGTGAAAACGGTGTTTCCGTTGCAGTTTTGCCAAATACACAAATTTCAGTACAGTTAAAAAAGCACCTCATCCTAGCAAAAAAAAAAACCCTTTTTATTAAAAACACTTGAGTGTTTTTTGAATTGCCAGGCAAATTTATTTTTGTAATTTATATTTGCACAATTTGAATTACTACTTCAATGTTCTATTAAAGTTGGACAAACACAATTTCACAATAACAGTGTTTCCAAGAAATAAGAAACACAATTGAAATATTTAATAGCTCACACAATGCGTCATTAAAAAACATGCCTCCAACTGCCAGTGGCAACATCTAGTTGTTGATCATGCTACTTCATGTGATGCAAAAAATAAAATGTATTTTGGCTTTATTAAACCTTCATTCCTTCATCTCTACCTGGGTTCCGCATTTTACCTCACCACCTCCACCACAACTTATGACAAAAAGACCCACCTCATCCTAAAGCCAAAGCTTTTTATCCAACACACAGAGATTTTTCAAAGTTGACGCATCTCAATTAAGAGACTTTATTGTCACAATATCAAATTGCTCAATTAAATGATCAATGGAAACACAGCTACACTCTCGCTGCTTCAGGCAACAAGCTAACATGTGAAGCACAGATTTTTTTTCATAAAAATATAAAATGCTCCTTTTTTCTTGGCATTTTAACATAGTAGAAACCTCATGACGACGTCTCCTTCAGGTACTTTCACAACCTACAAAAGCGAACGTGGTCACATGAGTTTTCCACAACCTTTTCTTGTTTCAGACACGTATTTCTATCTGATCATCATCCAATTATCCATCAGTCACACTGCATTTGCTGCCTTGCTCCTCATCTCACTCTGCTCTGCCGTCTTGGCAGCTTGTGGTTACAGCAGTGGTCATGGTGGGAGTTTATTGTTGGATGTCAAACACTCCTCTCAGTTGGTCATCTCTCATTTTCAAGGCTTCACTGCAGGCATTTCATGCTCAGCCATGCATGTTCTCTCTCAATCAATTTTCCCTTTTTTTTTATTCTCCATTTTTTTTCTCTTGCCTATTCATTTGGTCCCTGGGGAGATAGTAGGATGTCTCTATTCGAGTTTGATTTGTCTTTCTTCTTCTCTTTCTTTTTTTGCTGTCACTTCTTTCTATAACTTCCAAATTGGAAAACCTTGGATCATTCCATGTTTCTTTATGTTCCATTTAATTTTGTTTTTTACTATTCTACATCTGAAATTTACAAAAAATACAGAAATAACAAACACTGGCTTTTGGAATTTTAAATTAAAAACAGCTTTTAGATTTGAGAACCTATAGTGATAATCATGATTAAGAACCTAGATTGTGGATGCTGCGTATGTGCAATTTCTTATCAATATAATTGCTTTTGCCAGATATGATAGCCTCAAAATTGGTCAACTGAGGGTTGAGGGACAGAAACCTTCCATAAATAGATGTAACATCTACAGATTGTGACTATGTTCAAAAACAATACCAGTACAGAACGACTGGAAGCTCCAACCTCAAAAAACTCTTTAGGAGGTAATAAGAAAGTACCAAAGTCATTTTTGCCTTCAGCAAAGAAGTCAGGTTTTCCAAATATGCTGCAATCCAGCTCCATGTGAAGAGTCTCGGAGGTCATGGAGACTATACGGCGGTCTTAATCCAATCTGTTTGATGTGTTTGGTTTGGAAGGAATTCGGACAAGGTTTTTCCTCTTTCTCCTTTTATTTTACGGCGGATGTCACGGTGCAAACTGTCTAGCAAAGACAGATGCTTTTTAGCCACCACTTCATCACCATAGTTTTATTAATATTTTTTTTTACTTTCTATTTCCTTTTCCTTTTGTTTCTCCCCATGTTTGGCGTCTCTGCCTCTGTGTTGGCTTTGTAGTGCGGGACCTTCAAAGAAAGAGTCAGACTTGAAAAAAATAAAAAAAAACTGTTTGAATACAGAAGGGGTCAATAATGAATGCTGCCGATTTGAGTTGCTCTGAAAAAAAGGCACAGTGCAAATCGGCACTGTGTGGGTGTGTATACATGTATGCAGCTGAATGCTGCTGCATGTGGGCTTATCAAAGCATTAGAAAAACATGTGGCCATCCTGAGGTCTGTCCGAGCAACCCTACGTTTTGTTGACTGCAAGACTGTTGTGACTGAGTGCTGGAGTCGGTTATTACTACCTGCAGCCTTTTACTTGCTACCAATTTTATCAAGTTTCCAAAGAATGAGTCAGACAGTCGGGTTGATGCAGGCAGTCGAGAAAGGGAGGGTCATCTGTTGCAAATAAGCTTGTTTTTTTTATTATTATTTTAAATCTACTAAAAATATTTGACTAACTTTCCTGGGGGAAATGCTTAATCTTTCAAGCTATGAAAGGGGTGTACAAAAATTTGTAGTAGTTGGAAGTGTGAATAATGGAATTATACCATTCAGATGGATTCTAGTGATAAATGCGTCTTAATCTTCATAAATAATTGACATGCCATCTCCTTTGTGACCTTTCCCTCTTCAAGGTAACCGACTCATTTATCCTCCCCTTTTTTTTGTAATGCCCATCTTGGAAATTAGAAATTGTCCGCGCTGCCTTTTCATCAAATTCAAAACAAGTGTTGGAGGAAATCTAAAGCACTCGCCACTGAGGGTGCTGGCCAAACCGAGGAAAAGATTTGTGTTGCGAGAAAAACAAGCAAAAATGGGATGGCGGAGGTGAAGGGGCGGAGGGTATACATGATTGGAGGTGTAATTGGTAGCCGTGGAGCAGGTGGAAGGTGCATTCTGGGTTCTTTAGGATCTTGCGAGGCGGTGAAATATGAAGGCCAAAAACAAAGTGACAGAGAAAAATGTCTCTTCCCCCTTTTCGTTTTCACTCGCTTATCACTGCGAATCACTCCCATGTCATCCAAAAGTCCTGCTGGTGCACAACCTACATTGTGAACACGACTGAAGAGGCCAGTTGGGGCTGTGTTAAAAGCAAAGTGATTACCTCTTACAAGGAATGTTTAATCAGTTACCCACTATGCTTTAGATAACTTCTGACCCTGGCTTGATGGGAAATTAAAACTAATTCTCTGGCAGTGCAGAATTCAAGTGGCAGTTTCCTTGAAGGACATCAGTGTCTTAATTAAACTCAGGACAATTCTCCATTACGGGGTCAACACAGGCGGTGTTGTTCAGAGAGAAACCAGGAGGTAAATTACTACCATTCATCAAACTATTGGTTTCTTTGGTACCAAGTTACATCACCAATCTTAACAAGGAACCATATTTCAGCATTAATATGCATCAAAGAGAGTGATGTGAAATGCTTTGACATCTTCACGTAACTACCGTATTTTCCGGAGTCGCTCCGGAGTATAAGTCGCATTTTTGAAGGGAATTTATTTGATAAAATCCAACACCAAGAACAGACATGTCATCTTGAAAGGCAATAAAAATAGAATAAAGGCAACAACAGGCTGAATAATTGTACGGTATGCTAACGCTACATGACACACGAACAACGAACTCAGAACGTGCCTGGTATGTTAACATAACATATTAAGAGTTATTCAGATAACTATAGCATAAATAACATGCTAACAAGT
>CAEFZY010034763.1:0-11452 GCA_903066815.1 Brachyrhaphis roseni
TCAGGTGTGGTGCAGCAGGGGCGCATCTAAAAGTTGCAGGACACCGGCCCTCGAGGACTGGAGTTTGACACCCCTGGCTTACGGTGTTCTTTAAAACAATTGCTACTTCCATGTCTTTTGGCAGCTCTTCGCAACTGGTCCTTGGCTCATGGACAACTCTTCTGATAATATTTGACACTCCTTATCACAAATTTTGTGAAGAACACCTGGTCAAATTATGTACTTTCCACTTCTGCATTATGCCCCAACAGTGCTCACTGGAATGATCAAAAGTTTAGAAATCCTTCTGTAAACAATGCCATCAGAACATTTTTCAGTTATAAGGTTTCTAAGGTCTTGCAATGTGGGATCACACAAGGGCAGGGAACTTGGTGTGTTGATCCTCAGCTACAGCTGGTGACTCTTGGGACATATAATGTCCCAAGGGCAAGGTCGGGAAGGAACTTGAGCTGGTGTGCGAGGTTAAGAGGTTCAGGCCAGAAATAGCCTGGCTCACCTGGACACACGGTTCTGGCTCTAGAACCAATCTCCCTGAGAGGGTTTGGTGCACCACCAACACTGTTTATAGTGGGGATGGTGTACTGCTGACCTCAACTCATGATGTTGTGGGTCATTGGGCACAAAATTTTGAAGACCTCCTCAATCTCACAAGCATGTCTCTGAAGTTACCCAGGTGGTCAGTCCTGGGGGTGGATGAGATTGGCTCTTTTTTCCTCAGGGCTCCCAATGTTGTGGGTTTGTGCTGGCCCATAACATCCCCTGGATTGGCAGACCAGATTTGGGGGTGGGGGGTCACACTCTTAAGCCTTCCTGGTAAGGTTTATTCAGGAGTTCTGGAGAGCAGTGTGTGTTGAAATTCAGATTCCGAAAGAGCAGTGTGGTTTTTGTGCTGGTCATAAAACACTGGATCACCTCTGCACCCTCAGCAGGTTCCTGAAGAGTGAATGAGAGTTCTCCCAACCAGTCTACAAGTGATTTGTGAACTTGGTCAAGACATTTGACCATGTCCCTCTGGGAATTCTGGGAGGGGTACTCCAGGAATATGGGATACCAGGCCCTTTGATATGGACTATTATGTCCATGTATGACTAATGTCAGAGCTTCATGTGCAATGCCGGCAGTAAATCGGGCAAGTTTCTGATGAGAGTTGGACTCCACCAAAGTTGCCCTTTAACACCAAAGCTGTTCATAACTTTTATGGACAGAACTTCTAGGTGTAGTCAAGGTGTTGAGGTGATCCATTTTGGTAGCTTTAGGACTGTGTCTCTGGAAGACCAAGGATACGCTCGAGGCACTGTTTCTCGGCTGGGGAATTGTCTTATGATTCCCCAGAGGAGCTGGCCCAAGTGGCCAGGGAGAGGGAAGTCTGGTTCTTCCTAATTGGGCTGCTGCCCCCATGAGCCGACTCTGGATAAGAGGAAGAAAATGGATGGATAGATAATTGGATGGATGAGTTCCATCCAACCATCTATCTGGTTTTACCTATTATGAGATGTTCCTTGTGTGACATCTTGGTAAAAGACACACATTTCTATAGGCCATCAGTTCGGACTGAACTAGCTGATATTCAGTGGCACTGACAAGGAGCAGGATCGCTTTCTGATCGCTGAAAAATTTTCCATGCATTTTTTCACCGCCCTTCCTGCATATGTTTAATACTTTTGTTTCTGTAAAAATAGTTCAGATTTGTGTCTCATATTTCTTACAGTTAATCTTTCAGTAGCTCAATAATCTTGACAACAATCTCAGTTGCTTGAATTACTTTTATTGAGTAAAGCCAATCATTTAATACAAGGAATCCATGATCCTCCTCATGCTCATGAACTTCATGGACCAGGTGTTAATAAACAATCATGACAAAATTATCATAATTTCAAAATATTTTTATTCACCGGCATTAAACTTGACATATTTAATACCAGGAATCCATGATCCTCCTCATGCTTGTGAACCTCATGCCTCCATATCCCATCTCCCTGAAGCTCCTGTACTCTCCAGGCCTCATGTACATCATCCTGCCTCTGTAGTGGGGGTGCTCGTACATCAGCCAGTGACCGTCCATCACATGGCAGGACATGCAGTCAGACATGTGGTAACGATCCATGAAGGAGTCACAGTCATCCATACACTCATGCATGTGACCACCAAAGTTCTCCCTCTCATAGATCCTCATTCTATAGGATCCCCTGTACTGTAAAAGGAATTGCATCACAAAATTCAAAGGTTGGTTTCAGTATCATCACAGTTCAGGTCAATTTTACAAACCTGATGAGTTCCAACCCACCATAGGAATCATACGACAAGACCTGATTGAACCACTCCAGCCCATCATGCTCATGCAGTCAGCGTACTCTCCTCTTCTGAAGAAGTACTGGTTTCCCATGTAGTTGGGGTGGTCATAAGCCATGAAGCAGCCGCTCTCCACCCTGCAGGAGTGACACCTGCTCATGTAGGAGTGCATGTCAGCACAGTCGCTCATGCACTCATAGTGGCGACCCATAAAGTTCCTATCCTCGTAGAAAATGATCTGAGAAAGAAAGAATTGAATATTTGACACAACTGACAATATATAATTTATTCATCTCTTAAGGTTTGCCTACCTTGCCCCTCATGTTCATGTTGGTGTTGGTCATGGTGGCTGCAGATGAGTTGTTGCTCTTGCTCCTGTTCTGCCTTCCTACCTGGTTTAACCCTTTCCTTTTATACCTGAGCAAATGTAAAGCACCAGTGACTGCCCCTTTACAAAACCCCTGAATCAGCAACATGCTATAGAGCTTCACAGAATGCCGAGGTTATGTTTAGTTTTTTTTTTTTTTTTTGTCTTTGGTCTTTAGAAAGGCTTTTCTGTCATATATGAACAAGCAGCATTTTGAACTGTGCCTGTAACATGTCCATAGGCTGAATCATGTGACTTAATAATAATGTGTTGATGTCTTGTATGTAAAGTATATTATGTTTCCTCAGTGGTTATCTAACATATATGTATTGCTGTGACTTTGAAAAGACTGCAACAAAGCATTTTATAATTTACACTAGTTGGAGATAAGTATAATATTCTAATATGATACTTATACTTAAATATTAATTTATAATATTTTATAAATTAACATAATATAAAATATTTATTTATTTATAAGGACAAAATGTCACCCAGTGGGGGAAATGTTGATGAATAAATGCTAGACTAATTAAATCTTTGACTTTGTCTTAATTTAAGTTGGCTACAAAGACAATAAATCATTCTTTAGCTAATATTCTCCTCATAGCCAACATAAGCTACCCCCATGGTTTACTTTCATAAAAGATGTGAGAATAAAAAAAAATTCACTAGACTTTTCAAATCCAAATCCAATTTATTCATAAAGCACATTTAAAAACAAGTTTGCCAAAATTATGTACATACTAATATTAAAACGAATAAAGTCAAGCAAACAAAATACACAAATATTTAAAACATTCAAAAATAGAGCAGAGAAAACAAAAGACAATTTCAAGCCACTACTAATAGAAGATAATGGGGAAAAAATGTGCTTTTAAAAGAGACTTAGTCACGGAAAGCAAAGATGCATGTACAACGTCAAGAACTATTTGACGTTGTACAAATAGTTCAACGTCAAATACTATTTGAAAGACTAGTATTTGACGTTCCAAAGACTCCCAAGTTTGGGAGTCTTTGGAACAAGACTCCCAAACTTGTTCCAAAGTTTGGGAGTCATAACAGAAAAGACTCACTCTTTTCAACTTCCGCCTTGTTTTGGATCGACTAAAAGAAGATAGTTGGCTGATAAGGGCATGAGAAGAAAGATAAGGCTGGAGAAAATCCAACTATTCAAGCTTTTAAAATGTAAGCTAACAATACATTTTTCAATTAATTCTTCAGACCAGTATTTCTCAACCTTTTTTGGGCCAGTACCCCCCTATCCATTATCTAGATCCCTCACCGCCCCCCATCAAAGAAGATGTAGGATACTTTGCACTGACTATTATTTTACTAGTAATATTACTGTCACTATTGTTGATGTTTTGATTTTTGTGGTTTTCTGTATTTATCATTAAAAATAATTTCCCAGAGAAAAAAAAAGACATGAATAGAAATAATTTTTACAAAAAATGCAATGAATGAGCATTCAACTTAAAATCAGTAGGCCTAACAGCAGCCAATCAGAGTGGAAAAAAATATTCCTGTTATGTACAATTTTCAGATGTTAGTTGTTAAATCTTGCACAAAATGACCAGATAAAAGATGTACAACAACACCAGTTTAAACTTTGAACTACTTTCAAAAGACAGTGTTCTGCAATATTAACATAATTGGTTAGAACTG
Organism: Brachyrhaphis roseni; assembly: GCA_903066815.1. Classification (NCBI taxonomy): domain Eukaryota; kingdom Metazoa; phylum Chordata; class Actinopteri; order Cyprinodontiformes; family Poeciliidae; genus Brachyrhaphis; species Brachyrhaphis roseni. Next base: position 4,325 of record CAEFZY010034763.1, read on the forward strand.
CAATTATGTCAATCATAACTCTTCTTCTCTTCAGTGTTTCTGTCAGATCCTGGTGGTGCAGCTCCATGCTGCCTTCAGGTGAATGGGACATCAGAGTATCATCCATAAAATTTCACCCACATGGGATTTACTGTGCAAATCAGTGCTTTGGAAAAACAAAAGTTCCAGATCCTTTAAATGTCATACAAATATGGGACAGAAACATGCATTACAGCTTTATATACCTGTCTATTGATTTATAGATTAATAGTTTGGCAGAAACTACAAAGAACAAAGCTGGTTTTTCATTAAATCGTAATGAGTCAGATTGAAAGTATCATGGAGTCATCAGCCTCATGATATTAACACTGACATGAAAAATAATATTGAAAAAATAAATATGGTATATCAAAACTAATCAAAAACATAAATAAGTAATAAGTTCCTTATTGTTATTGTCTGTAAAATATATTTCTTCTTAGTACTAGATGTGTTTCCAATAAACCCATGGCACGTCAATAATTTTACCTTTTATCTGAAAACAATGTCTGTTTGTTCTTGCCATACAGTTGCCTATATTAATTATTGCTCAAAAGGCCTTACCATACAAGTTTATTCCTTTGTATTTACTATAGTGTCTTAGTTAATTCTTGCATTTTTCTTTCTTTGTTAATTTCCATTTAGTTTCCTTTGATTAGTATTGTCCTCTCTTGGTTTATTGTTATGTTCTGTTTAGTTTCTTTCCTGACACTCACCACCAGTAATCTTCATTGATCATGCTAACTCACCTTCTGCACCGCCTAATCATCAGGAGTTTCACCTGATTTGACACTCGTATTGATTTTTCACTATTCACCGCCGGATTCTCTAATCCTGATTCACCTCTAGTTCATTACTCCGTTCTATGTCCCGCTTCTCCTGTTTCAGAGTTTTGCGCAACGTGCATGTCTTTTTTTTTTTTTTTTTTTTTTTTTTTTTTTTTACCCCATACGGTACGGAGCGGTCGATGGAGAAAAGCAGACTGACGTAAGCCTTTTAAAACAACGGAAAAAATTCCGGTATTCTTATGATTACAATTCAAAAGTGCCGTGGTACTACCGTTTCATACCGCATCAATTACAGCACCAATGTTAACTCTATAAAATGAACGTTCTCTGTGGTATCACCACAGACATTAAACACTTTTCAATATAAGCTGCTGCTTTGACATGATCACAGCACTGCCAAAACATATGTACAAAAATCTTCAATAAAACATAAAATATTTGAAAATCAGACACATGTGACCTGATTTTTATTCATCATACTAATTCACGATGAATTAGCATGTTAATTCATACATGCTAATGCATGAATTAGCAACATCATCAGTCGTTGCTAATTCTTAAGTGAAAAACAGGGATGTCCTGTCTTATATATCTTATATATCTTAAACAGACTTAACTTTTGCTCCCGATAACTCACGAGGCAACCTAAACATGGGACTTAACAATAGCCCTTGTCTTATAAATCTTGAACAGGGAGCTTGTTCTGATTTCCATATCCTTGCTGTTTACTTTTTTCTAATACATATATAACATAATAAGTTTGAAAAACCAAATTAATTCTTTTCAACAGATGATTGTTGTTTGGGATTCCGGTGTTGACGACTGTGAACTGGACGAACTAGTCCTCCTGTCTCTGTAGCCTATGTGAGGTTGGAGGCTGGATATTACAGGCGAGTTCATACACTGGTCAGTAGTGTATGAACTACACTTATTCCGATGCGGAATAAGTCGGCATCGGGCCGGGGGGCGTAGCTAATGACCGGGCCCTTTAGACCCAAATAATAAAGCTCATGATAATTTAACTTTACAACATAGACATGCCCGCAACAGCGGAGCTTACAAGTTTCACCACCACAGAGAGCGACTATGTCATTCTGAAATCCATCTGACATGAAGTACAACAAATCAAGAGAACAACAGAAACATCAGGCTACTGGTCACTAATGATGAAACAACACAAATTCAAATCAGTTCAAAACCACGGAGAGTGATCAGATCATTTTGACACTTTATTAATTTCAACTCAGAGCCTGGAGCAGCTAGCAACTGCTGCAGCTGGGTGTATTGTTGACTCGTTGAACCAAGCACGCAGCAGCTTGTGTTGAAGCGGGTACGCAGAGGCATGCGCAGTGTGTTGCCCCTCATGTACCTCTGGATGTTTGTAACTCGGCGCAGACAGACAAACAACAATGCACTCACACACTCACACCTAGGGAGAATTTAGAGAGACCAATTAACCTGACAGTCATGTTTGTGCACTGTGGCAGGAAGCCAGAGCACCCGGAGAGAACATGGAAACGTACTATTTAGTGATTGCTAATGACTAAATAGAGTCCACCTGTGTGGAATCTAATCTTAGTACAAATCCAGCAGCTCTTTGAGGCCTTAGAGGTTTGTTAAGAGAATATTGAGGAGAAAACAGTATTTTGAAGAAGTTTCAAGCAGGCATGGGCAATAAAAAGACTTTCGAACCTTTGAACATCTCATTGTTCAATCCATAATCCGGAGATAAAAAGAGTATGGCACAACTGTAAGCCTACCAATATGAGGCTGTCCACCTAAACTTATAGGCTGAGAAAGGAGAGCACTGATTAGAGATGCAGCCAAGAGTCCCATGGTGACTTTAGACCAAATGCAGAGATCCACAGCTCAGGTGGGAGAATATGCCCACAGGACAACTATTAGTCATGAACTGCACAATTGTGGTCTTCATGGAAGAGTGGCTCGAAAAAAGCCATTGCTAAAAGAAAACCATAAGCAGTCCTGTTAGCAGTTTGACAGAACTTATGTTGATGACACAGCAAACGTGTGGAAGAAGGAGCTTTGGTCAGACCAGACAAAAACGTAATATTTTGGCCAAAATGCAAAACGCTGTGTGTGTGGCAGAGAACAAACGCTGCAACTGTCAAATATGTTGCTGGTAGACTTTAGAGTGGTGTGGAGGTTCAACCACCCTAAGCATAATATTTGGGGATGCACTGGAATGGCCCAGTCAAAGTCCAGACCTAAACCCAATGAAGAATCGGTGAAAAGATCTGAAAAGTACTGTCCACAAACTCTTCAGTCAGAGGAGCTGAATCTGACTGAGCTTGAGGTGTTTTTCAAAGAGGATTGGGCAAAAAGTTCAGTCACTAGATGTGCAAATCTGGTAGAGAAACTTTAACTTGCAGCTGAAATTCCAGCAAAATTCCAGCAGTAATTTTGCCGGAATCCTTATTAAACTCAAGTCTTATCAACTTTTAATGAAGTAGAACAACGAGAGCTGATCAATGGGTACAATATATATTTATATTAAATTTTTTGTATGAAAATTACATCTAATAAAGCAAGAGTGAGAGACAGAGTGGCTCTGTTTGCATTTAAACGGACTTGTCCTTACCTGTTTTTGCCCTTTGATTTGTGTTTTTAGAACATTGTAGTGCTTATAAAGTAAAGACTACATTTTAAAACTGGGTCAGTTTTAAAAGAAGTTGATTTAGTGCATTTCCCAGATTCCCTGATGTTGCAAAAATGTAACAAAGTACAAGTGACTAGACAAATCATATCATCCAAAAGAAGATAATTTGACTCAGCTAGATGGAACATTTTGAAACTTTAATTTACTTATTGTGTTTTTTTAACAAACACTTGTTTTTACATGTCCACCATTCGCCTCATGCTCATGAATCTTGTGCCTCCATATCCCATCTCCCTGAAGCTCCTGTACTCTCCAGGCCTCATGTACATCATCCTGCCTCTGTAGTGGGGGTGCTCGTACATCAGCCAGTGACCATCCATCACATGGCAGGACATGCAGTCAGACATGCGGTATCGGTCCATGATGGAGTCACAGTCGTCCATCAGCTCGTACATCTGACCACCAAAGTTCTCCCTCTCGTTGATCCTCAACCTGTAGGATCCCCTGTACTGTTAAAAACACAACACATCACATGTAGATTTCGTTTTTAATCCCTCAACAATCACCTTGGAAATCCTCAGAAATTTTCAGTTTACCATGGGGATCATACGGCAAGACCTGATGCAGTCTCTCAGGCCCATCATGCTCATGTAGTCAGCGTACTCGCCCCTTCTGAAAATATACTGGTTTCCCATGTAGTTGGGACGATCATACCCAATAAAGCAGCCACTCTCCACCCTGCAGGAGTGACACCTGCTCAGGAAGGAGGACATGTCGGCGCAGTCGCTCATGCACTCATATGAGCGACCTTGGAAGTTTCTGTCCTCATAAAAAATTATCTAGAAAGAAGTGAATTGATAGTAACAACTTTAAATAAAATATGGAAAGTTTCATAAATGGTACAAAGTAGAAAAAGGGCAAGTGTGCTTACCTTCCCCATAGTTGTGACGGGAAAGTTGATTCTTGTGAGAATGGAGTGGAGCTACACTAGCGGCTGTACTGTTTTAACTGCTACTTTTATACCTGATCTAACTCAAAGAATCTGTGGCTCTCATTGTATAAATCCCTGACTCAGCATCATGGTATGGAGACCTATAGAGTGCAATGGGTTATTTGGCACATTTCCATGTGACACAATCCCCTAGAAGACTTATGCAAGTCAACACAATGAGGACATTTGAAGCGACAATACGTAGTGACAGACAATAATCCCTTTATCACGTTTCAAAACACACTGTATGGGCCTACCACTGTTATATGAACAGTTTGAAGGCATGCAGATGCCTTTGTGTAATCACAACAGTTCAACATGCCAGTATGCTATGTACATTGTTTTGAACAAAGCTTTTACAGCTGTTTGTAGACACACAAATTTTACATTTTTTAGGAAGATGTCACAAACCGAAAGCCAATTAGGAAGCAAGTTGTGTGTTGGATGTATTCTGTTCTCCTTTAAGAGATTTTGTAAATCTCAAAATTAAAAATTGAGACTTTGTTGTGTTTTGGTGGAAATTTACCAAGTGCTTCAAAGTGTAATAATTAGTGTTTAGCTTGTTTAGCCCTTATTTATTTATTTATTTATTTTACATTGATCCATCATAGCAAAATGCTAATAAGACCTGGTACCCATCTATAAAAAGAAGAAGTTGGTGACTAGAACAATGAAAAGGTGAATATTCAAAAGTGCGAATGTTAAGGCAGGTATAGCAGAATGGTGTCCAATATATCAAAATCAAAGTAGCATTACCAATATGGAATATACCAAGCAACAGGAGACTATTTGATAGAAGTTCCACAGTGAAATTGAGAGTCAGCAAAAATTGTACAGTAGAGAAACGGAATCCAAAAACACAGAACGGAAGAATAATTAGATGTTAAAAAAATACTTAAATGTCAATGAAGGAAGCAACAGAAGTAAATTGTATGACGCTATTTTGTGATACTATGTTCACATCAACAATACTGACAACATTTTTGGTTAATCAGAATGGTTTTATTTAGTGGCACTGAGCAATAAACATTTAATACCAGGAATCCATGATTCTCCTCATGCTCATGAACCTCATGCCTCCATATCCCATCTCCCTGAAGCTCCTGTACTCTCCTGGCCTCATGTACATCATCCTGCCTCTATAGTGGGGGTGCTCGTACATCAACCAGTGACCGTCCATCACATGGCAGGACATGCAGTCAGACATGCGGTAGCGGTCCATGAAGGAGTCACAGTCATCCATACACTCATGCATCTGACCACCGAAGTTCTCCCTCTCGTAAATCCTCATCCTGTAGGATCCCCTGTACTGTAAAAGGATTGGAATACAAATTGAATAACTGATGTCCCTATGTTCATAGTTGAGATTAGCTTTAAATTCTAACCCACCATGGGGACCATACGACAAGACCTGATGCAATCCCTCCAGCCCATCATGCTCATGTAGTCACCGTACTCTCCCCTCCTGAAGAAGTACTGGTTTCCCATGTAGTTGGGGCGGTCATAGACCATGAAGCAGCCGCTCTCCACCCTGCAGGAGTGACACCTGCTCAGGTAGGAGTGCATGTCAGCACAGTCGCTCATGCACTCATAGTGACGACCCATAAAGTTCCTATCCTCATAGAAGATGATCTGGAAAAGGGTGAAATAACATCATTACTATAAAATCAATACTAGTTAAATAATCATTAGCATAAAAATAAATAATCTATAGAAAAATGACTTGAGTGACCTGAAGTAAAATAATTATTTGCATTTTAAGAAAGGACTGTGCACCTTGCCCCTCATGTTCATGTCAGTGTTGCTCATGTTGGCTGCAGATGAGTGGTTGCTCTTGCTCCTGTACTGACTTCCTACCTGGTTAACTCTTTGCTTTTATACCTGAGCGAATGTAAAGAGTAAGTGGCCCCCTTTTATGGAAATGCTAACTCAGTAACTTACCATAGAGCTGCACAGTATGCCGAGGTTACATGCCTGGTTTTTTGTCATTAGTCTTTAGAAAACCCTCTCGGTCATATATGAACACATAGCACTTTAAACAGTGCATAGAACATGGGAATTAGGCATGTGACTAAAGAATTGTTTTTAATGCCTTTTATTTTTAGTGTTTATGTAGGTAGACTTTTTTTAAACTTCTCATATTTTGGGGTTTGTATTATGCCATATCATGTTTTATGTAATATGCTCTGGAGGCACATGTTTACTTTTTGTCTTTTTTGTCTGACAAATATTGTCTTGGGTAATTTGAAAAAAAAAAGCCATCATGTTATTTTCATCTCATTGTACACACTTTCAACTTCAAGCCAGTATCTTGAATTTAGAAAATGCAATTTCATTGGCATTTAACATGGTTGAATACAGTTCAATTGCCATATGATGACAGCGCTTGTAGCGTAGATTAGAAGTAGGATTTTAGTGTTATATATACGTATAGTCTGTATGTGTCTCTGAAGGTTCAGGTGGGAGTTCATAACTCATTCCATATTATGGATTAGGCTCCAGATAAGCAGTAGTAGCTGGAGATGTGTGTTTACAATTGATCATTCCCCATTAGGTCTAAAACACATGATAAAATAACTTCAGTTTTGTTGTATCAAGATAGCAGAAAGAAGAGCTTAACTGATATATATATATATATATATATATAAAATTCCCTTCTCACCCACCGCGGGTGGTGTTTCTTCCTCTTAGCTCGGGTCCTCTACCAGAGGCCT
>CAEFZY010034765.1:0-24971 GCA_903066815.1 Brachyrhaphis roseni
TGTGTGGTTTTTTTTTTTTGTTTTTTTATTTTTTTTTATTTTATATATATATATTTTTTTTTTTTGGGTGGGGGGAGGGACGGCGTTGTGTTAATTTTTCATGGTTTTTTTTCCTTGTATGTCTGTATAACAGAAAATTCTAATAAAAATATTTAGAAAAAAAAAAAAAGGTATTGTTGTGGTCCTAGTTTTGGCTTTTGGGTTTAAGTTTTCCCGTTCTTACAATTTTTATAGTTATGATCTCTTGGTTTACATTGTGTACCCCAGAAGTTATAAAGGAAGTATGTACAAATTAAATAAAATTAGATGTAGAAAAATATTCTCTGACTTTTTACACGACATGGAAGTGGGAATACGCAAAATGAATGCATGAGCATGAAATAAATCAATGCTTATTTCGTTTCTCTGGACTTTCCAAACTTTGGAGTATGTAAGAAGAACACATCTTCAACCTATAGCGTTAATCAAAATGTTTCTGGGGACAAATTAAATCTGAACATAATGACAAATGGTACCTAAGCCTTTTGAGATTGGATGCTTCTCAACAAATAAAAACAGTCAATTAATAGTAAGCCATTCAATATGTCAAACTACCCTTCTGTGCTCACAGTAGAGCGATTTTGTTGCTGCCTTGGCATTTCGAGAAGAAGACAAAAACGTTGCCAACACATTTTAGCCTTTAATTTAGACCAAGGTCATGTCTACAACTTTCTTTTCTAAGGAATGAAACCTTCTGTGAAAATCCATTCAGCCCACTGAAGGACCATTGCATGTACTACAAAAAAAACATTAAAAATGTACTTTTAATAGTTTAATCACTCTCCCTCGTGCATACTTGTAAAAGAAATGTAGGTTGAAATATTCAGTTTATTTTTTTATGTTTACAAAAATCCCTCTTTATCTAATTAAATTTGAGTATTTCTGCAGTTTAGAGGAAATTAGCTTGACAAGTGCTTTTATCATCCATTTAATCTCCCCAAAAGGCCATAAAAACAGACGTAGCTTGTGTTTTTCATGAAGCTAGCAGAGCCCATCTGGACTTTATTGAAAATTAGCTAGTCATCCACCATAATGGACAATAATCCCCTGAACATGACTCACACGACCACGATAAAGAGCTAAAATGGAGCTCATGCAGCGCGCTGTTATAGTGCTGCTACTTATTTTCTTAAAATGGACAAAAAGGAAGAATGATGCAAACAGAAGCGTGAACGTCTGATTTTAGATGGTGAATGTGAAGCATCATCGATATGCCCAACACCAGCTCCCAACTGGACAAATCCTCAGGGGAGGAAACATAAGCAGTCTCCCCCCTGTCTGCGCAGGACCTGCTTTGTAACCAATCTTTAAAGCACATCCTGATGGAAGATCTTGCCTCTGTAATGCTATTTATAGCTTGGTAATGCATCAGAGGTTGCACCTTCCATCTCAGCAGAACCAACATCTGCCTCTGTGTACGCCGGCTTATCTATCCAACACTGACAGCAGCAGGCTTCACTTTCTTCCCCAGACTTCAGCATCCAGAAACTATTCATTTTCACCAGGCATCTTTTTATAGTGCCTAAAATGTTAATGTGATGCCGTGAAGAATTATTCATCCCCCTTGAACTTCAAAATTTATCACGTTGCTGCCACACTCAAGCTTCGAAACACTGGATGGAGAGCATCAGTAAAAAACAATTTTCAAGTCTTGCCACGGGTTTGCAAACAAATTTGGGTCTGGACTTTGACTGGGCCACCCCAACACATTCACTTTTTTAATTATACCATTTCATTGTGGTTGTGGAACTACTGGAAGATGAATCTCTGTTTTGTTCTGAGGTTTTCTGCCAAGATTTTCCTGTATTACCCTTCATCCATATTCCCATTAACTCTTAAGAGCTTCGTTGTCCCTATGGAAGTACAGCATCTCCACAGCGTGATGCTGTCGCAACTATGTTTCACAGTGAACATGGAGCTCCTGAACACACCATTTTGCGTGGGCCCTTTCCTTTATGAGGTTTATAACACAAGATAGCTTGTATCTTTGTTTCAGCGGTTTATTTCTTTTTGGCATTTTTGTAAAGGTCAGACCAGTCTGCAGTATTGGTCTCAGAAGCCTTAACTAAAAACTTATACACAAATTATCAGAGTAAACAGGGCTGAATGAATATGTTTGTATGCCATTTTTAAAAATGTGTTTAATTTTCTTTCCACCTCACATTTGTGCGCTATTCTGCGTTGATCTTTTTCTTAAAATCCCAGTAAAGTATACTGAAGTTTGTGGTTATGACATGAGAAAATGTGGAAATTTTCCATTAGATTTAAGCAGCTAGTTTTTGTTTAGAGGTTTATTAGGTTATCTTATGGAGTACAAATATAATTATAACGTTTAGTTGTTGCTCCATTGTCCTTCATAAAACCATCGTACGCAAAGTGCCGGCTAATCTGATCTGTCTGAACGAGCAATTTCAAAAGCAGGCGAACGATCCATCAGCCGAACAATGAGAGAGGCCACAAAATAACAAGATAAGCCTGGGATAGCCATAGAGAGGGTGAGGTCCTAGAGGTGCAGATGGGGAGGTACAGCATACACAAACTACAAAGGAATGAAGCCTCAACGAAGCTTCAGAAAAATACCTTTTTACATAGGAAAAGGCAACAGTAGATTTTAAAAGCATAAATTGGTCCTGATCTAAATGGTGGAAAACCGAAACCTTTAACTGGCCACACATATTCTTGGCTTGTGCTGTGATCTTCAGTGCTCAAGGTTCCACATTGAGTCTTGTATTTCTGCTGTGGCCTTGAGAGGTCAATGCATTGAGAATTTTTAGGAATGACTGACAATTTAAGACATGTATTCATGCAATAACTGGCCTCCTTTTACACTCTAGGGCAGAAATTATAGACTAAGCCCTTTGAGTTCAGAGACGATGCGGAAACGATTGGATTCTGTCCGGTTACATCACGGACCACCCGAGCAATGTAAGGAGCTTAACTGTGACAGAACGTGCAACAATTAAGAAGCAGGAGACAGTACACTGAAACCCTCCCTGACCTATAACCATCTGCAAATGGGACAAAAAGGATGTGTGCGTTTTGACTGACTTGTGGCTATGACCTTGGCATAAAATGCAGAGCATGAACAAGCAAACAAATTATAGTCTCAATGAAGTCTTGATCTATTTCCAGGTTTACAAAATCCATAACTGTTGCAGTTATAGCTTATCTGCTGCACTGCACAGCAACATTTCAAGACAGCTTATTTTTCCAACTCAGCTATCAGTTATCTTTATCTGGCTTCCAAGTTAATTTAAAGTATTCATAATAGAAAGCTATTGACAACAAAAGGAAATAAACTTTGTGGTACAGAGATGACAGCATAGGATCTGAGCACCAGGTTGAGACAATACACAGTGGACTGGGTTATGGACCACAACTGCCCGCGAATACCGGAAATCTGTGAATATGGGGAAAAACCCATCTAAAAGTACTTATAAGTGTCTATTTTATTAGTTCAATTCCCAAATACACCCTAATATGAATTAATATGCAGGGTGAAAACCGTCTTGGCACTATAGCACAAGCTAACATCCACAATCTTCCTTATCTTTATTCTTGGGAGTACAGCCAATCAGCAGCAAGAAAAACAAATGGCAATCCTGGATTGTCTCCTTTCCAAATGCTAGCCAATAGCGCGTGAAATAGCTTTGCACCTAGGGCTCAGCTTTCCAGCTATGTTTTCTTTCTAATAATTTAGTTTGCTCAACAAAAACCCCTCTAAATTGGCAAATTTTCTAGAAATAATTTGGAATTGCTCTGTTAACTGTTGCAGGTAAAATCCCTGAATAAATATTTTACACAAAATCTATAAATGGTACTTCTAAGTTATTATTCTAAATAAATCTTGAAGCCCTGCTAATATTATCAGGTTGTCTTAATAAATCTTTCTTCAGATGCTTTTGGAAGCTCCTGTTTTCAAGCTCTGTTTAATTCAATTTAAATTAATTTTATTTTATTTCTCTGATTTAAAAAATTACATTTTTATTGGCGCTTTGGTGTGTAATGCCTCTATTAATGCCTCTATTTATATTAGTTTTTTAATTGCTTTTTAGATTTCATCCAAAAGGACTTGCATATGAAATATCTATGACAGATCAGCATTTTGCTGCTGAATAGCCACAATGAAAATTCACATAGAAAATAGAAAATACAAACATTTACTCAGGTTTTCTTTCTTTTGACCTTTGCAATAAAAACAGTAGTGAAAGCACAGTTCATTTTCCACCTCCATCTGACTGAGTCATTGACTGGTAGCTATGAATTGCACTACACTGCAAGTTTATTTTTGCAGCTAAGATTAACCTAATGGAAAGAGTGTGAAACAATCCATATGCAGTTTAAACCTTTAAAGTTTAACAGTTTACCTGGAAAGAAGGGTCTTATTTTGTAAAAGACAAAATGGAAACAATTTGATCTTTTTCAGTCTGACACGGAAAAGACAGGATTTTACACATCAAAACCTGCATGTTAGAAAAGTAAGCAGCACAAGTAGTTATGTAATGAGATTAAAGGCGTCAGTCGTGCAGTACAAAACCCAGCTAATGACTTACGACTGCAAAACATCCCACTGCTGTCCACGTGTATGACGGGATAATTTTTTAAATGGTACATATGCTAAGAATACATTTGGCAATTACCAAGAGGGCAACCTACAGACTCAGCAACAGCCTCACCAGTCGCAGACAGAATGCTATTATCATGATGCATTATAAAACCTCAGACAACGATGTACTTCAAAATCAACTGAGGCTTTGTAATTTAATCATAGTTCCAGGGACAGGTTTATATACCCTCACAATGATATTACTTGTTTAATCATTGTTTGAGAGAGAAGTACATTTTCAATATGTTTTAAAAGGAATGTTTAGATTTATAGTGGATTGTTTCTAATCCGCATAGGTTAAAATTATAAACACAGGTTCTAATATAAACAAACACCAACAATTTGAACCTCAACCAAATGCGTTTGTATTCATTAAAGTCTTCTGAAAAAATTCTACCTGGCTATTTGACAAGTCTTCTTGAATTTATTTAAAATGTTTGGTTTGCTGGCGAAATCTTAAGCATTGATGGCAAACTTTCAAAAGGAATAGGGTCAGGATAATTTGAAGAGCATTTCAAAACAAGTGTTAATGAGTGTTTGGGAACACTGTTTTCCTGAAATAGCCAGTTCTGTCTGAGGTCCAAACCTCAGATGGAACGTGATTGGGTAGAATGTTTAAGAACAACCCAGGAAACACCTACGCCCAAGTTGATCAATAATTGGTGAAGCCAATGTAACATCAAAACAGATTTAGAGTGTTCAAGAAAGATGTGCGTCCTTGCAAACCAATGTCTTCCAACTTGCCTGAAATCTGCAGCTGATTTCTGACCCTTGGGGAATAAAAGACAGTCCACTACAAATTCAAACTCGTACACCCAATATTTTACATTAAAATCACTAAGGTCTATGTTGGATAATCAGTCCAGCCTAGAACAACAGATAGATTGAATACATAATTAGGAGACTAAAACTGGCATGCCAAGAACAATTAATTAAAAGTGAATTTAAAGTAATGTGAAATACCTAAAAGCATAACTCTGGTTCAGAAGAAGGAATCCTTCAGGCTTTTGTTGGAATTTTTATTTTAATACTCTAACACATCTTTGTCCTAACTGTCTTGTCCCACTCAATTACTGCGGTACAAATTTACACACCCAGATACGCACTGACATCAGCTATTATCAATTAATTCTCAAAATAACACGTGTGCCCCCAAAGTGTCAAAGCTTGATTAAAAACCAGTGCTTAAATAATTGTTTTCTAATAATATTTGTGTCATTGTGGTTTAATTGACATTCAAAGCAAGGACAACATGTTTAAAGAGGTTAAATATAATGTATGTCTGATTAAATAAAAAATATAAACTCTTGTTTTGCATTCAGTTATATACTTTTAATTCAAATAAGCAACGCTGAAAGTTAAGGTCATGTGTTTATTAAACAATATAAATTGCTAGTCACTTAAAAGTAGTCTTCAGATGCTTCCTTTGCAAAAACTCCCAGCATGCATTGCATTCCAAGGTCATCTCTAACAGTCACTCTGTCTCTTTGTGTTTCAAATCAAAATAACAGGACATAAAGGTAAAATTGACAGGGCTGTGCACCATATGGTGCTATTGGCTTCCTCCAGAGGGTTTTTCAAACATTGTGTAACCTCCTGTTTATATAAAAACGAAACAATCCGTCATGTACTTAGAATAAATCCCAATTTAATGACAGTTCTGAAATACAACTTTCTGAAAATTTAATTTCCATCTCTTGTCACAAAGGAAAATCCGTGAGGATAATCTCCGCACCAGTATCAAATTGCACTGCGGTGTCTTTTGCCCTCGAGTGTCATTGAGGAGGTCCGTGTCAGCTCAAGTAGCAGAATGATGCTATTTCTGACTGACGGCGTCAAGATTTTTCTGACCTTCTTTTTCATCAAGCACGGAGCAAAACGCAGAGCAGGAGTCAATTTTCACACACAAAATAAAGGAAAAAATCTCAGATAATAAGACTGACCTCGTCAAACAAGCTTTGAAGAAAATCTTAAACTGATGGGGTTAAAGTCAGCCCTCAGATTTTCTAAGGGATTTGTTTGTCAGACTGAGACATAAAGTGTAGAGCTTAACCCAGAATTACACATTTCGATGTATTTTATTACTCTCACAGTGGAATGCTGTTTGTCAGCTCTTCGCAGCAGTGCAGAGGAAATCATTGATGCGAAATGGTCTGTTTAGCTGTTGACAGCACTCCATTCTTGACTTTCTGGTGTTTTAAAAGTAATGAGGGAAGAGATATGAGCAAAGAACATGTTCTTCAGTGGCTCATACACACTGCCTGATCTGGTAGAAGAGATCTGAGAGATGCGCTCAGGTCTTCTAAACAGCTCACTTTGTTATTTATTTAACGAAAGCCTGTCAGACTAGGTACATAAAATTTTTAAAGGGGTCAGTTTGCTAGTTGGTACACTCGTCACAAACTTACACATTGCCATAATTTTGTAGCTCAACATTACACATCGGTTTATTTCAATTTGTAATTTAGTATTTTCACCAATAATGAAGATGAATAGTCATAAAAATATACAAATCTCAGATGAAGCTTAATTCAATTTTATGTCGTAAGCTCAGTAGGAAAAATGCCATGTCAGCAAACTACATAGAAAGGTACAAAAAACATGAAGGGGTGAAATGACCCCAGATTTTTAAATAAAAACTGTATTTTCAACTCACCTTGGGTTGTACCTCTACTTCCACCACTTGGTTCTTGTGCATGCAACCCTTGACAAAGCCCTCGACCGTGCTGTTGAACTTCATAAAGATCACATAGGCAGCGTAGGCGGAGAGCAGTGTGACACTTTCCCAGATGGTGATGATGTTATCCAAGAAGAAGATGATGAGCATGATCAGATCCAGGATGTAGAAAGACACGTCGCGGAAGAGCGGCCACCATGTCAGGTTGAGGATCTCCTTGGAGAAGATGGCGCACATCCCGATGACAAAGAGGATGTTAAAGACGGCCGAGCCTACAATGGTGCCGATGCCCACGTTGCTGTGAGAAATGAAGACTCCAATGATGGAGGTGAAGAGCTCTGGGGCAGAACCGCCAGCCGCCATGAAAGTGGCACCTGCCACGTCGTCTGAGATGGAGAACTTCTCTGTGATTACCGTCAGTGCTGGAACAAAAAACTCGTCACACACGATGGCTAAGGCAATGAACATGTAGATCATGCCAAACATATGGAGGACCACTGCTCCTTGTCGCCTCTCCTCCAGGCTAAAAAGGTCCTGTGGGTACTCCCCCTGTGTCTCATTGTCATCTGCTGTGGACTTCATGGCTATGGGCATGTCAACGGACACATTTGGGTCCCCCTGATGTGGGGTGAAAAGTAGGGTCCTGTGTGGGGCTGACTGCTGAAGATCCACCTGGGGGAGCGATGGCTCGCTGAGCCCATCTGAACTCCGGCTCAAGGCACTGATGGAGACGGCACTTAAAGCCACCAGGCTGAAGACCAACCCCAAAACCCGAACAGGCCGGAGCTTTTTCCGCAAATATCTCCGTCCCAGCTGTTTGCAGCCAGCGCCTTCTGCAGATCTTTTCTCCGAACAGTCCATGCTGGGCTGATCTGAAGCCATGATGGTGCAGCTATCAGTGTCCTCGCTCTTAGCAGGTGGTTAGGAACTTTGGGGAGTTAAACATTGTATTTCCCTCAGATTCAAATAAGATGAGAAGGTTTTCGGTGCTGTCCGGGATCCAGTTTTCCAAAGAATGTCATCATATCAGCCTTCACTAGATCACATTGAAAGAATAGAAAAATAATTACACAACTTAAGGACGAAAGTCAATACCCCAAGCCAAATTCAACTGACAAGATAATCTTGGCCTCTATCTAAACAAAGAGGAAATGTGACAGAAAAGTTATAAGATTGCCTTTGTTCAGGTCCAACATCATGATCACTGGCATATATAGGAAATTAGACTGCTTATATTTCAATTATTGTGCCTGTCAGAGGGATGGCAATACAGTTGAAATCAGAATTTCTTCAAATTGAGAAGTTTACACAAATGTCCCCTGTATTTGATACAATCGTTTCTAAATAGTACAACTTGCATCCAATATTTCTGTATCCTTCTATAGATTTCTCACAAAGGTTTGCTGAAATGTTGACCTGTTCCTGGTGATGTATTTCTAGGAAACAGAATGTCTCTACTTTCTAAACGGTACATTGATTGGATGTTGATAATGCTTGAATTCAATTCATTGAACAAACGTGACACCTTCAGGAGGTTCAAAATTACCTGCCTGATTTCTTTATTTTTCCAAGATGGTATGTAAGGGTTATGTTTGAGGTGTTACCATCTACAGATGTGCCCAACGTACCAATCAGAAGCTTATGGAGCTATGACGTCATAGTTTGGGCTTTCCCATAAGGTTTAAAGACATAGCAGTCGTAGTGTATGTAAACTTCTAAATTTGAAGAAAACAATAAGAAAAATTATTTCCAGTATTTTGAAAAAAGAAAGAAAAACATTGTTTATTCTAATTGATCTAACACATATTTCAGCTTGACTTAATTATCACAGAAAGTTATTAAATTTTTTCATACAGCACATGCAAAAATCTGGTCAGAGTGTCTTCAAAACTGCATCTTTGAATGAATTGTTACCAGTCTTCAGGAGGCAGTAACTCTCAAAAGTGGTCAGAGGAAAGCACGAGGCCAAACCACTGAGAGGGTCCTGGACAACCGAGGTTCTTTAAAGCAACAGACAAGCTACTGTTACTCAACTTGCTGAATCAGTTATTGCCGGATCTGATAGAAAGGTTTCCATATTCACAGTGCATTGGAGTTTGTTGCATAGCCACAGACTACTTAGAGTCCCAGCGCTCACCATAATGCAGTGCCTGATCAGTATAAATACCTCTACTGATGTCTAGTAGAGGTCTGATGAGACCTTTGTTGGTCTCATCAGATAGAACAACAATCATATGCAATAAATAGACATCTAAACATAGCGGAAAAGTTCTTGCCATTAATCTTACTTTCAGTATCCTTGTTTAGCAGCACATTAAAATTGCATTTTTCTGGACTAAAAAAGGATAAAGAGTGTCTGCTGAAACAGCTGGAAATCAGACAAACATAGAGTTGTGAGTAAAGCAGAGAGGAGGAAAAAAAGCAAAGTAGTTAAAAAAACATAAAAGCTGAGCTTTATAGTACAAATCTAAATGTAAAAGGAGACAGAAAAAGTAGACTGATTTGAGAAACTACCTGAAATATTATCCCCGTGGATAACACTGAACTGAAACTCTTGCAAACAATAACTGAGTTTATTTAATGCATATAATTATTGTTCTGTAAGACAAAGCTAAAAAGAGTTAAGACAACCAAACTAAACAAGAATTGATATTGTTTAACCACAGGCTGACCATTACCATCCTCATTCGGAAGCCCAACTGATAGATTGCTCTTCAAAATCAGCCGATTCACATTTACGAGTCGGTAAAATAACTGCATATGATGCAGAGAGTGAAACTTATCATGCATCAGCATGATCATGACTGAATTAACAGATCACGCAACAATTTAAGAACAAAAGGGTCATATTAGCTGCTTTTACCAGGAAAACATATACAAGGAAATACGATGCCTGCGGTTCACAGACATGACTTGATTGCAGTCTGTAAAAAGAAAAATAAAAACAATAACGTGACGCTTCGCAGGTAAAGGAGGATAAACACCTGGCACACACGCGTCCTGCCCGCACTGTTTGACTTCTTAAGAGATGCTTGCCCCCTTCACAGCTGAACTCTTTCTTCCCCCCCGCCCCTCTCTCCACTCCCTGTCTGCCCTTGAGTTTCGCCCTTTCCGCTTAAACCACTAACCATCCTTCCCCACCTCAACATAAAGAGCCCAACATTATCCGTGTCCCCTGTTTTTGGCGAGGCGCATGACGCGCACCCAGAGTCATGCCTTACCTTTGACACAGGCGAGAGAAAAACAGGCGCACGGCTCGGCTGCACGTTGAGATTAGGAAATCCTCTCCGGTGCCCTCTTGCTCTCATTGAGCAAAAAAAAAAAAAAAAAAAAAAATGTGACCACTCGCTGACGATAGAGGAGGAGCTTTGTTAACAGACACACACACACACACACACACACACACACACACACACCCAGAGAGAGAGAGAGAGCCTCACAGCAGCGGGATCAGCAGCATCCTTCACGGTGATGAGCGCAGAGAAATCACCTCTAGTTGTTGAAAACGACGGATGGTGTTCTCGGCGTGGCCGACCACGTGATCTGCCTGGTTTATTAATAACAGGTTAATAGAAGCCAGGTAAGCGGCAGGCTGCGTCCCTCCCCTGTTTGGTTCACGCAGAGGCGGCTTTGGTGATGTTTCAGTTTTAGAGGGAGGAGTTGCCGTGGTTACACAGCAAAGGCAGCCCGTTCCTCTGATGACGGAACAGGTGGATGCGCTCCAGCTCAGCGCTCCGACTGCACGCCTTGGGTCATTTCAAGGTTACCTGCAAGCTGGGGCTCCATTTTTTAAAGCTAAACGCGGATTTATGAAGTTGATCACCTTTATATTGCATCCTCACCCTTTGGATTAAGTCAGTTGCACCAAATTGTATCCGACTTTCCAGTCTACCTAATCACCATATATCACCAAAAGGGGGCATAATAGTGAATAGTGTTGTATAGTAAACACTGACGCTTATCCCATAAGAGAATATTTGACTGGAATTAATACATAGCCTATTGAAAAAAATATTATAAAAACAAGCCAGTAAATATTTAAAGACTTTTGAATACATTTTTTTTTTCTTTTTTAGCATTCTTTCGGCCTCTAAGTACCACCCAACCCCTTTTACGGCAGCTGAAGGCAGCATCTTATCTCAGTAGCAACTTTATACAACTAGCGATTAACAGAGTATAACATGCATTCTGGCAGATATATATGTTTCATGAGTATATGTTGGTCATTTCATAACATTTTTTTAGGAAATTAGTTTGGGTGCTATGCTACAGCCACGTAGAGAATAAGCACATTTCCATAAATGTTGAACTAATTTTGATGCGTTTAAACACAAATTGAAAAAGGTCACAGTTGCTTCAATATGCATATTTCAAGCTTTTATCTGACAGCCGAGCAGTCAGGATGGATGGAAGGTTGGACGAGGGGATAAACAAGATGGACAGACAGACACATTGGATGGATGCGATACTGCATGAAGCCTTCACGGCGCCCCGAGTCGCACGTTTCCCCTGTCACGTCACATAAAACCTCAACCACTTAGCACCAGGCAGGTTAAACTCTGTTAGAGGGAAGCAGACATGCGATGTTTACAAACCGTCTGTGTGACAGTAATGGCCTGGTGCCGAATAATAAATCGCATGTCTCTGACCTTATTGATTCTCACCTTCTGTGCTTTTCTGTTTCACTCCACAGCTATTTCTTGTTACCTAACAGGAAACATGAAGGTCGAAAGCATCAACTTGCTTTATGTCATTTTACCAGTCAGTACTCTGATGTTTGCATTCTAGTGGAATACGTTTAGGCTAAACTGATGGATCTTGTATTTTTAATTATTGTAGATCATGCTGCACGTTGCACAGGTTTTTTCTCATTGTCATCATAATAAAAAAACAAAACTGGAAACGTACATATGTAAACCGCACCGGGCGCTCTCGGTTTATTAAAAGCTGCATCATATGAACTTCTTCGTGTTGTTTGCATGACGAGGGGGTTTGAGTTTTAAGACATTTCTCAGCTGTGGCTGCTGATAGCATGTGTCTGTTCTAAATGAAACTTAGCGTTTTCTTCTTTGATTTACAATTTTGACTTCCAGTGATTCATTTCCTGCTAAAGAGGTTGAAGAAAAGTCCACAGAAAAGCCGCACTGGGCTGTAAGCCGCATGGTTCAAAGTGAAGTAGCGGCTTATAGTCCGAAAAATACAGTACTTGTGAGGGTTAGGGACGTAATCTCACACGAATAGCTTGAATCTGCGAATATTTGAGACACCCTCTAAAAATGCTTGTACCTCCTTATTCAGAAACATGCATTAATACTCAAAGTAGAAACTGTCTTAACACTACAGAAGCTAATATCTACAGTCTTTCTTATCTTAGTTCATGGAGGTACAGCCAATCAGAAGCCAAAGTAAATGAATTGCGCTGTTGTATTGGCTGCTTTGCAAAAGGCAGTTAATTACTCTGGTAGTATAGGTGTTTCTGCTTTCCACGCTGCATTTTCTTTCAAATATGTTACATGTGCTTTATGACAAAAAATCCTTGAATGGGCACATTTTTTAGAGAATGATTTGAAATTTGCAAAGAGGTGAATCCGTGAGTACTGAGCCTTGAATACATTGACTACGTATAGAATTAGTTTTCAAATCCACGTCACTACACATTTTTCACTCTCAAATTTCCAGAATCCATCCATCCATCCATCTACCTGCTGGTCAGGGTTACTGGTACCTATCTTCAATGACCATGAACGGGTGAAAAGAATAATCTGATACATACAATAAATACTATTGAAAAGCTCATTTGTTTCAGTTACTCAATTCACTATGTGACACAAATTAAAGAGATTAATTGCAAAATTACACAAACTGATGTTTCCAAACCTTAATTTCTCCTAATTGTGATGTTTTTCCACTTGCAGTTAGTGAAAACAGAACACTTAAGCTGATAATATTACATCAGACCAGTACAAACTGAGTTTAATACAGAAATGTCAGCGTAATATATGAAAGTATGTTTAATACCTTACCATCACACTTAATGGCTTTTATTTTCAAAAGGTACTTTGAATCTGACAAATGGGCCTCGTCGATTCACATATTCTAATTTAATGAATATGACGATATGCAATATGTTATTGCATCTTTAGCAAGCAGTGTATAATACAAATAGACCAGGTGACACAAACGGGCCTTCACACGTCCCCTTCCATCTTTTTAATGATGTTTCTCTGTAGAAGCTTGTCTAATCAGGACACATCAGCATCAAAAAGTCCCCCACAAGCTGTTTCAAATTAGATCTGCCAATACTTTTGCCTATCAAATGAGATCAGATCCAAGCTGTCAGCTATTTTGCAACAATGGGCCCACTGTGCACAGACAAGCCTCTCCTCTACCAAACATTACAGGCTTGTCCTGACCTGGCTGCATTTGCTGCATAAAAGTGATGACTGGTCATTGGTCATGTACGCTGCACCAGGGGAGGGCGGAGGGGGTGGTGGGTTGACGGGGCGATGGTGGCAGTTCTTTTGATTCGTCTATAATCTGTGGTGTGGCAAAAGCAACAGAAATTTCCATGCTGGCCCTGCCCTCCCCCTACCCGGCCCACCCTAACTTTGGCCCGGCAGCTAAATCCAAGCCTTTGTGTCCCACATAGTTGTGTGGATTTGTCAGCAGTGAGGTACAAGCAGTGGGACGTAAATAGGGTGGCAATAATGAAGCAAGTTTTTTTCCAATGAACAGGATAGTTGGATTCAATTAAACCAGAACACTATTCTGTCAAAAAAAAGTGATTTATATAAAAAGGCCTTTTTGGCCTTTTAGATGATGAGGGAAAGAAATATCTGAACAACAAATCCTAGATAAACTTCATTGCCATGAAAACATTTTTGTCACATTTTGTCATATTCCAGTCTCAAATCTCCAAGCATTTATTGAGATTCTATGTGACATATCAACATGAAATAGTGCACAATTATTAAGTGAAAGCAATAAAGTTGAATGGTTTTCAAAGTTTAAAGAAATTGGGATGGATTACAGTTGTAAGTCTCTACTCGTATGTCTCCATTACCTTTGCAGAGAGTTTTGTCCATTTTCCTGTTGCAAAATAAGACAGATTCAGGCTAATTGAATAGAAAGCATCTGCAAACATTAATTTTCAACTTTTGCCACAGATTCTTAACAGGATTTAAGCCTGGGCTTTGACTAGGCCATTCTAACACATTAATATGTTTTGACCAAAATGGTAAACCTTCACCTTAGTCTCAGACCTCTATGAGATTTTCTTTATATTTTGCTTCATTCATCCTCCAATCGGCTCTGACCAACCTCACTGTCCCTGCTGAACAAAAAGACACAAGCGTCACCCCAGCATGATACTGCCACCGCCATGCTAGCTGTGCATGTTGTCTTTATGGATTACAAATTCACTAAACTTTCTGAAGTTTACATAACTACTTGACTGTCCATCCAACTGTCCATCTAGCTAGTTAGTTCCACCTAAACTGACCATGTGGACAGGTGTATTCTGTGTTTGGACTATTAAAATAGGCAGTTTTCAGCTTTATCAAGGATCTCAACTATTTATGGATATTAGCTATTCACAGGCCGCTGTGATCTCTAATGCTCGCGAATACTGGGGGTCCAATGTAATACTAAAATAATTTTTAGGAATAAATCCTGTACTGTACCGCACAGTGCCCAGCTGACATTTGGTGACAATACAGCAGCCATTCCATGTGATGGGCTTATATGCATCTCTGCAGAGAACGACAGGGCTATTTGCACCTTTTCAAATGCCCAAATTGAAAGGACCTTACTACAGAAATGGAGTTTCCATATGTTGATTGTTATCTGTCATGGAGAAGTCTCATCTGAAGTGGTGTAGCTCTGATGCAGGATATGTGCTGCATTATGAGGTTAATCCATAAGTCAACAGCAACACAGATGGGCCGACCTGTACGCCTGCAGGGATGAGTTTTTAACAGAGAGGGAGGGAAGAAGCTCAAAGTCTGTGTCCATGTGTTTGCCCCTCTGTCCGTCTGGGACAGGAAAGAAAGAGACAGCAGTATAAGCATAGGCAAAAACCCAAACACAAGCAGGAGGAGGGGGAGGGGCGGCAAAGAAGTACAAAAAAATGTTTCGTGAGATGATGACATTGGCAAGGCAAAAGTGGAGCTGTAATCCTATTTTAATCGCAGTGGATTTATTAAACAGGAGCAGCAGGTTTAAATCTCAGCAGATTACACAGGAGGCCCAAGGAGATGTGTGTGTACGTCTGTATGGGGGGGCAGAGGGGTCCTAGGTTGGAGAGGCTTGTGTAATCAAGTGGACTTTAGGTGAAATGGCTTTTCTCTGAAGAAAATAAGAAAAATAAAACCATAAATCTGGAATTCAGTGAGAGGACGTTTGACAGCTTAAATAAAAACTTCCGACCGTCATGAATTTATTGATATGACTTTGGATTAACAGCAGGAATTAAAAGATAGTAATTATAAGAATAATTACTTCTTGAGAAAATACGGCGGCCTGCAGATGTTACAAATTGTTTTTGCTTGAACCTCTGTTTGTCTTGGCTGACAGCATCTTTGGTGTCTTTGCAAAAGACCTTGGATCTCATGGAGAACAGTTGATGCCTGATCCCTGTGCAGCTGCAGTTAATCACAGCATTAGTGATCGCTTTACCCTTCTGAGATCAATGGAGATAAAAAAAAAAGATTTATTTGTGTGAATCCATGTTAGTAATACAATAAATATGAGTAGTTAGTTTTTTTTTTTACAGACAAAACCATGCCATGCATTTGTAACTATACTCAGTCCCCTAAGTATAGTTGTTACTTAAACAACTACAAGACCAAGACGAAACATGCACCTGAGGTGACAGGCAAGGTTAAATCAGAGTAGTAGTAGCTTACAAAGTCTTTGCAAAGAGGAGCTGAAGAAAAATGCATTCCATAATGTTCAGATCATTATGGGGTGTAAAAACGTCTGTAAGGTAGTGCAACTCAATCGAAAACAAAGTCAAGACTATTAGGAGTTCTGGCTACATTTACAATTGGAGAACCCATTTCCACGTTATCAGTTTTTGCTCGTCAAAATCACCGTTTTAAAATCAGTCCAACTAAAACACACTGAGAGATGTCTTAACTCGCAAACTGTAACTGGAGAAGATGGGAATGTGTAATGGAAAAACTATTGTCTGTGATGATGTACATGTGCTTACTTCAAGGTTCACTGAAAGCATTAACTGCCCAAGATCAAAAATGTAAATTGCGTCAAAGTGAAGAATCTATATATTTTATTAAAATTGTATTTAATTTTAATTTTATTTTTTAAAAATTATATTTTTAAAATTGTACCAGTAGTTTGATTATTCTTAATGTCTTTTGTTGTTGCATTTTTACAACATTAATAACAACAAATCTTAACCAGAGAATTAATATATATATAGAAAACTATCATTAAAATAAAACGTTTACTTGTCCATATTTCTAAATGTTTTATATAAACATGATATATTGTATATAAAGTTGAACTCACGGTAATATGTCCAGCAAGGATTTTAAATGTGAAACCTTTCTAGCAAAGAGATACACGTTTATTTCAAGTGAATAAATGTGTCTTTGCTACAAAGTTTGCATCAGCGTCTGGACACTAACAAAACATGAAAAATATCCTATTCACAAAGCTATTCTGTCGGCTCTCTACTGCCATCTACTGACAGGTGTCCCGATTTTATGTTGCAAAAAGAAATTGCACCACTTTCTATCTGCGGTGTCTGTACTTTACTGACACCGCAGATCTGAAAACGCAAATTTGACAATTTGCGTTGTCAAATTGTCAAATTTGACAAATTTGACAACGCAAATCCTGTAGTCCTTACAGGATATAAGGACTATATGAGGTCCTTATATCCTGTATCAATGTGAATAAAATAAAGTTTTGGCTTAGAGTCAGCCAATGACTAAACCCTTCTTTTTAAGCAAATTATTACAATAATTCGTCACAGCATATTATTAATTAAACAGACCAGTTTGTAGGTAACACATATTTTTAACCCTGTTGTAGGAGAAGGATTTTATAGTAATAATGTTTCAAGGCTTCGTAAAGCAAATAAAAGCTTGCTTTAAGTAGCAATTTTCCTATAAAAAGCTATTAGCCCAAAAATAGTAAACAAAGTCACCAGCAGGGGGCAGAAACTTTAACCTTAAACATCCGCCTACCTCCTTCCTCTTCCGGTTACGGCGAAAGCAGGTATGGCGGCTCCTGTTTTCTTCTGCATGATTACAAATTTGTAATCGACTTTAATCCTCATGTTTAGAAGATAATTTAATCAATTTTACGATATCGTTTGACTCATAGTAAGCTTTTATACTCAGGGAAATGAGGATTTTATAAGTTAGATTGCATTACGAAGACGTTTTTACTAATCTCTTCTGTGCCGGGATAAGGCCGCTGTGTGGGGCTAAATAGAGTAACCCGGTAGTGGAGTAATAATAAAATCGACTAGTATTGGTGTCAAAAGTACCACTGTTTACATGACCCGAGTTTAAAACTTGACAAGAGAGCTTAAAGCTGGTCATATGTTGAGTAATGACAACGTGAATGAACATTACGACCACTTTCTCATTCAAATCAAATTTGTCTCGCAGCTTCAACATGGTGCAACGCCTGACTTACCGCCGCAGGTTGTCATACAACACTGCTTCTAACAAGACCAGACTGTAAGTGAAAGTTTTCTACCACGCTTTTACACCCGCAACTTAAAAGAGTCCGTATAGTAATGAAGCTTCTTGTTGGTCTGTAGGTCCCGGACTCCTGGTAACCGTATTGTCTACCTGTACACCAAGAAGGTTGGCAAAGCCCCCAAGTCAGCATGTGGCATCTGCCCTGGAAGACTGCGTGGAGTAAGTACATTTGTTGAGATTCATTGTAATTATTCATGGATAAGGAGGGAAGACGTATCGTCTAAAATACCTCATATATCTTTCCTGCTATAGATATTCATCATTTACTCAATTATTCCTTTTAAGTCTACTTAAACATTACAATCTGGGGATGTAAAGATGTTGAAGTAGTATATCAATTATGAATACATTTGTTACAGCTCTCAGTAGGACAAATATTTTCAAAATAGCCAAAAAAGTATTATTTTAAGCCAAAACTTTCCCACTAAGAGCCAAGTTTTCTACATATTATCATTATCAATATTGGATAATGATAATGTTGATTATTTATGCTGAGAGTTTTTGGTTTAACCCTGTCAGTTGGGTACGCATGTATAACAAACAGATACAAAGCTGCTGGAAACGTGGATAAATGCAGAACCAAATCTATTACCCAACTTTAAAAATCAACATTAAAACTAAACTATCTCTAATTGCCGCTGTTTGGGAACGTTAGCGCTTCTAATTAATCTACATTGATGGTGGCGAAAGAAACGTGGACTAAGCTCAAGTCTTTCTCATTTTTTAACAGTGGTTGGGCACAATCACTGTTGAAACATACATTAGCTTTACACTAAGCTTAATTAATTTCAGGCTTAATTACCCGCCTGAAACAGCTTAAAGATGTAAACATCAGATACTGGAGGAAAAATCTGTTATATTAATACAACATTCAACAGCAGCTTTTATACAAGGCTTCCTGAATGTGAAATCATGTATATATATATATATATATATATATATATATATATATATATATATATATAACACCATAAATACTTAAAGATGGAAGTTGTAATTTACAAGACTTAATAAATGTGTCCTATGTTTTTGCAACTGTTTTATGTTCCATATTCTGCCATCAGTGAATCTGATATATCTCAACATCAACATCACAGAAGTAACAGTTTTTATGACAAACGGTTCCTGGTTTCATGATCGTAAATAAAAACATTAAATCAATTCAAAAATATCTTGACAATACATTTATATCACAAACACATACCGTATTGTTCATCACAGAAAGTTTACTTTTGTACTTGTACTTCTGGTAATTCAGCAGATCATCATAAGGTAAAAACAGCAACATGTTTTTAACAGAAAATGTAGCAGAAAATCCTGAAGGGGAAATCACTGCTCAACCAACATTCTGGATTTATACAGCAGATAGATAAACACATACTTTATTGATCAAGAAGGAAATCTTGTGGCAATTCGTTGCTCCCATTCGTATAAACAATAACATGAAAAACCCACTATGTAAAAAAAGTATCAAAAACAATAACGCAACACTAAAAGAGGAGATCATCAGGAGATACAGGATAATGATCAGAAGTCCTCTTAATGCCTGGGCAGAAACCTGATGGAGATGCTCTTAAACAAGGGAGTAAATACCATCTCATTATTGGGATGGACAATAAACAGAAAAATTTCTTAAGAGCAATTTTTTGTGTGTGTAACTGTTACAAAGTTACTTTGCTGTAACTTTGTAACAGCAAAGTTACAGTGAAATGTAACATAAAATGTGGTTTAAAAAGTTCTTAAACTACATTCCAGCTATAGGACCAAAAATGACTAGTAATGCACATCAAACATGTAAGCAAACTGTTGAGAAGTAAAACTAAAATTCAAATGTTGCTTAAATACAAGTTTTGTTCAGTCTTACTGATCCAATCTCTGCTACACCTCTACGAAAAATTAAGGTCCTAAATAAAAACAAGTTTTAATGAGTAACTCCTCTTAAGAAAAGAGGATAGAATGGGAGAAAATCCCTGTTAGTGTATCTTTGCAATGTTTTCTTAACATTTATTCAATGTTATGATCACAAACACTACAGTTTTGTTATTTTATTAAAGCTTGTGGTTCTTTTCATGGCAATAAAACTTAATCAAACCTGAATGAGTGAGTGACTGAGTGAATATCAATAGATCTTAAAATATAAATGTATATAAATATGAGACGAATCTAACATAAAACATGAATATGTGCATCCTTGGATGCACATAGAAGTTCTTTTCTTCCTAAAACGTTTTAGGAAGAACTGAAGTGGCTCTTTGCCTGACGTTCCAGAATGAATGTACTGAACATGATGTAATGTTTGAACACTGATCAGTGGAGTAGTTTATTCCACAGCTTGGCAGATATCACTATATGTGTCTGAGCTTTCTTCAACAAGTCCTCCACACGCACACAGATCCCTTTAGTCTATTTCTGGCTTTAATTGGCACATTCACCAGGGAGCAAAAGGCTCCTCTTGTTGTGTGAAAGCCTACAACTGTACAAAACGCTCGGCTGCGTCTGCTCAACAGAAAGGCCTCGGCCCCGGCACAACACACAATGATGGCTTCACCAGGGAGAAACAGAGATGAAAACATTATCCTTTTGCAACAGAATGTCACATAAATCAAATCCAAGATATTTTATGTATGTTTGTTTCATCAGAAACTTTCCATTAGATGAACTGGAATCACTATCTGCCATAAACCACAGCCATGTGATGATTATGTATGTATCTGTACAGAATGTGTCCAGCGTGCTATCTGTCACTGACCCTGATCCCTTCCGCAAGGTCAGAGGTCATAGCAGACCTTTGTGACTGTTGCTGGCTTCTAACGGAACACCAAGAGCTTGGTTTGACCCAGAGAGCGATGAGTGAGCAGATCACCACCTCCCCCTGGGTCAAAACCTCTGGAGGATTCCTGACATTCCTCTGCTTCACTTACACACATCTGAGTCCAACTGCACAGGAGAACAGCAGCAGCCAACCATCCAGGAACTAAGTACCTGGAATACACCACTCACTTCCTGTACACACAAATCTGACATGTTGCCTTATCATTTTCAATTTAATTCAGTTCAACTCAGTTAATTTATTTAACTCCAATTCACAGTAAACTTCCTTTTTGATCTAATCATACAGCCAGATTCCAAGTCAACACTGAAAAAACACAAAACCCCACCAAGTTTTCTTTTTCTAGATTCTACAAAACTAACTCACAAGTAATTTTTCAGCAAAATACAAGAGCTTGTTTTAAGTCCATGATTCTATAACATGTATTTTTTAGTACTAGTTCAACTAGCAGTTTTTTTTTTCACTTTTAACCAAACTTCCCATGTCATAAGTAAAAAAAAAATCTGCCAGTGGAATTAGTACATTTTTTGATAGGTGTGCTAAAAGGCTGCTGTACTGAGTCTGGAATTACACAAAAATACAAACCCACTTTTTAAATGTTTACATGTAAAACTGTTGAAAGTAATTTATCATCCTTCTGTGTACGGCCATGTGTTGGTCAGTTACAAAAATCCCAATAAAATGTGAAGTTCTGTTTGTAATGTGACAAAATGGGACAAGGTCAAGTTGTATTAATATTTTTTTAAGGGGATGTTTAAATAAACAGCTTCCTAGCAACAGCTACTGAAAGTAGGAGTAGATTGGTAAATGATGTGAAGGAACTGCAGTGAGGGGTGGAACTAAAGTATCACAATTAATCAGATTTTCTGGGTCAAATTTAAAAGTTAAGCAAGCCTTCCCTAAAAATAAGAACCACGTAAACAGATTTGTTAATAAAGACCCGGTCTCTAGCCTGCACATTTGAGAAAGTTTTATACATTCTAAGTATAATTCACATGTAATTCAAATATCTTATCTGTGTTTAGTTAAAAGTTTAATTGTTAGGACCAAAAGCAATAATTACGTGCTTTTTTTAAAGATTAAATCTCATGTTATTTGAGAGATGTGGTAGATAGCAGGGTGAGTCAGATGTAAACTGAGAATGCTGGTTTGTGGTCATCAATGCTCATCTGTTATGCCATTTACAACTCTTCTTCGGACTTTTACGCAGAGAAGTATAATGAACACAGCAGGTGTGTTTATGATGAGGGGATAACATCAAGACTTCTTATGGAGTCTGGACTTCACTGGTCCTCACAACAAAGTATTTGTTGGAAAAATAAGCCTTACAAAATAAGAAACACTAAAAACCACCCGCGCACACACACTTCTGAGGGTAATTTTCAACTGTCACTAGACAGTATGAGCAGGTTTCACAAAACTATTTGGATTATAATGAAGCGACAACTCTACAGCTCTTAATGTCTATATTATGTCAGCGTGGTAATGAAAAGACGACACGGGTTTTGAGCACACAGCTTGTTGATGTGTGTTGCAGCAGGCCAGTCCTACCTTGCAGCCTTCACACGCACTGACTCCATAGTGATATCCAGAGGATTTGTCCTGGCAGACGAAGCAGGGCTTGTAGACTCTGGGCGGAGGCGGCGGCGATGGCGGGCTGGGGACCAACTCCTCAGAACTGGTGCTCTGCGTTTCGATGGCTGCAGGGAGAGCAAATGAAAGGAGGATGAAAAGGCCTCTGCTCAAATGACTAAATAACTCAGTTAGGGTTCTAGAAACCAAAAACAGGCCTTTTCATTTTCAACCTGAAGGCAAAACAAAACTTTGTTGACAAAATTGTTTTCATTTCATACAACGCAAATGGGATGAAAAATTAATTCTCTGTGCGATATTTTAGAAAATGTGTCATGCAGCACTTATTAGGACAACTTTGCAGTTCATCTGTGGATTGACTACTTTGCTCCAGTGTGCTCGTCCCGGTAAATTGTGCTTTTTATATGAAGACATAAAAAAGGCCGTTACGCTTTCTCCTGTCTCAGTAGTTCCACTCCACTGAAGTGTAGAGATATGTGACTCGGAATAGTCTAAGCACCAAAACCAACGTGTAGCTTTCAAGTTATTTTATTTCAGAAACAATACTAGTGGGCATATCAGGACCACATAATTTCATGTATGGACTTCTGAATATCTCCTACATACCACCACATCTAAATAAAAAAAACATTTTTATTGTTGATTTGATCATCTTTAAAGAATAGCAGTGAAAATGTTCTGAAATCGGTTTCAATATTTCTTCAAGCTACCCTGACCCAAAATATCATTTAGTTAGAGAGTATTTGTTAAAACTGTCACTGTGTCAAGAAAATTAATGATCTAGCTGCTCTGCCTCTCATTGTTAACTAGAAACAACCAATCAGAGCTAGGAGGAGGGTCATAGTGCTGTCAATCAAGCATGTGCACCTCAGCGACTCTCTCTCTTACTCTCTGCTATGCTGCAGTGTCTTCCTAACAAATACTTAGGATAGACAGAATGCAACTGATGATGAACAGGATGAACAGTTTTCCTGGGACAGTAAGCTGTTTCTCTGCCTTAAGCAGCAGGTACACAAGCATGACTGATGACACTACGACCTTCCTCCTGGCTCTGATTGGTTGTCTTTGACAGTTTCTTCAGACAGGACTGGGAGCACAGGGAGGAGGTGGAGGAACTCAATCTTTTCATAGATTACTGGTCTCATGCCATACTGTCATAATGTCAGTTTTACAAAAATATGGAACAAAATATATATTTTTAGCAAAGTTATAAACAGCAGCTTTAATAAAATCAGGCTCTAGCAGGAGCTCTGGTTGAATGCTGGAACTACTTTAGAAGGAACACCCTGACTGAGAACTAATTCTATTGTTGTTTTCATCAAAATCTCTTTGTGAAAGTTTTCTTTACATTTTTATGTGAACAGATGTCAGCATATAGTTCCTGAGTGTAAACAGACATGACATAAATAGCATCAATCAGCCAAGTTTATATGTATAGCACATTTCATCGACAAAGAAGTTCAAAATGCTTTACATCATAAAAACACAAAATACAGTCATCCAACACACAACCAACAACTGACTACCTAAGGTTATGACTGAATCTAAACAAGAAGAGGACTCTGTGCTGCATGTACAGTCTGACACCAAGCCCAGGGAATATAGCAGATTGAAGTAAATTTATAATTATCACTAAATATTTGCAGAGATCTCTCCATTCAAACACAACCTTTCAGTCTTCCAAGCACCTCTCAGTAGATTGCATTCTTCCATACTTCAGAGTGAACCCAGTTACTGATGATAAGGAAGAAACTTTTAGAATTAGTGTTTCCGGGCGTGATGTGGTGGCGTAGGGGTTAGCACGACCCACATTTGGAGGCCTTGAGTCCTCGACGTGGCTGTCGCGGGTTCGACTCCCGGACCCGACGGCATTTGTCGCATGTCTTCCCCCCCTTCCTGTCAGCCTACTGTCTAATAAGGGACACTAGAGCCCACAAAAAGCCCCCTGGTGGGGAAAAAGAATTAGTGTTTCCTTTTCCCAACATTGACTCCTCTGTTAATTTAATCTGATCTCCACCAGCATTCACTCTGTGTGTGTCAAATGTACAACTTTGGAACAAGTGAAGCTCTGAAAAGTCAGCAGCACATCAGTGTAATTCTGTCCTATCGTAAAGTATTGAGAAGTAAGTTAACTACTGTGGTTAAATGGAATTAAATGACCCCTGAGTCCTTCTCAACACTTGCTTTGAGAGAAGTTGGAGCTGCAGGGTCAGATTAATGACATTTTTCTGAAGCAGTTGTAACACTCACGATGTGTTTACAGTTAATAAACAGAATATAGGATAACAATAGGACCAATGCTAGGTTCGGCTACTGGAGTAGAAAAAGCGTGTGTGTATTAATGACCACAGACCAGAAAATAGTTTAAACTGCCGGCTTATTATTTGTTAGAAAAAGAAAAACAACAACAATATTACAAACAGTTGACATACAATGACATGAATTCAATTCAAAATAGTTCCCCTGTTTCTTTTAGGAATATTTTAT
>CAEFZY010034769.1:0-73331 GCA_903066815.1 Brachyrhaphis roseni
TGGGCCTCCCTTCTGAAGCTGCTACCCCCGCGACCCGACCCCGGATAAGCGGAAGACGATGGATGGATGGATGGATGGAAATTAAAGAGCCAGCATTCAGTCAGCAGCACCCAGTTTCAATTCTACTGGTAAAAACACACCAGTTGAACCACATTGTTGACTTCTCTCAACTTCTCTGGCTGCAGTTTCATTGATTACATTGATTTTCTGGCATCAAAATCATAGAGAAGTCTCTGATATCTCTGACTTTACCAACCCCTTCAGTTTGGTAGTATCTGATCTGTAGACATCGTGTCTTAAGTTTATGTTCATCCACATTCTGCTCTACAAACATAGAAGTTTTCCTTTTTCTGCTCCTCCAAACTTGAGTCTCTAGTCATGAATCTTAGTATTTCACAGCGCTGCTGCTAGGTTTAGCTCCCTTTGATTATTGTATGCGTTACATATTCCACCGTGTTTATCATGGGACCTGTTAGCAGCTGTATGTACCACTACCACCTGAAGTCAAACTTCCCCTTTTGAGGACAATAAATCAGTATTTTCTATCTTGATCTTGGCATGTTTGGCTGAGGCCTGTGCAGTCTTGTGATTGAACTTTTGGGTTTCCTGCATTTGCTCTGCACACGTTGCACAGTATGATATCTTATGTGAACATGGGATAATCCACTCCTGGGAAGATTGGCAAGTGTTTTAAGTGCTTTCCACTTAAGAATAATAATCTGAACGATGGATTTCAGATTGTTGAGATATACGTGGTATTGTCTTCAAAAGCAGAGGTCTACATACATTTCCTCAGAATTTGAACTGTATGACTTGGGTCAAATGTCTTGGGCCTCCTTCCACAGCCTTCTCACAATAGTTTGCTGGAGTTCTGGCCCATTACTCCTGACAGAACTAGTGGATCTGAGTCAGATTTGTAGGCTGCCTCACCCACACACATCCTACCCACAAATGGTTTTTCTGCCATTTCCTCCCAAATGTAATGATGGGCGTAACAGTTCCGCTTAGGTTTCATCGGACCACTGATGAAGGTCTTTGTCCCCGTGTACGTTGGCAAACTGCAATCTGGACACATTTCACTGTGGACAATGATTCAGTCTTACCAGTTTCAGCCAGCGAGTTCACAAGGTCTATGGGGGTTTTGTTCTGGGGTCAATTTGCTAAATTCTGACCAAAACGTTTTTCTTTGGGACATCCGTCTCCTTCCTGAGCAGTACGATGATTGGACATTTACATCATGTCTGTACTTGCATAAAATTGAAAAGATGAACAAGGCACCTTCAAGCATTGGTAAATTGCTCAAAAGGGTGAACCACGCTTGTGCTGTTGCACAACTCTGATATCTTGGCTGAATTTTTAAACAAAGAAAAGTTATTTATTTAGTGTGGTTAAATAACTCAAATGTGTTGTTTATCAGATTTCCAAAGCCATAACATCATCATCCGGGCTTTCCCCTCAATGCTTAAAGAGATATCAATCAATCTGAATGAACACTTCTGATTGTGAAGACATTAATAAATTAAAAATAAATAATTGTGGTTATTCTAACCGTTCCTAAAACATAAGAAGCTTGTTGTGATTTTACTTTATGTGGAGCAAACATGCTAACCGAGCTTCATCAGGAAAGAAACGCGAGTGGCTCAACATAATTTATTTCCATTTTATGTTAAAATGTACAGAGTTCTTGCTAAGAAAGAAACAAATAAAAATAAAAACAAAATGAATAAATTGAAATACATACAGGGCCAGAGTAGAGAGCTGAGGCGGCTGAGCACGACTCAACCTTCACTGTGTGCTCCGCTGTCACCCGCGTCTCTTTGTTTTGCGCTCTCTCTTAGCATACAACGCAACATGTACAATTACAAAGGATACAAAAAGGGAAGCAATATAAACAGACAAATATACCGAGCTCATTTGTACATGCCTCTTAAATGTAAGGAAGTCATCCTATACACACACGCGCACACACACACACATACACGCACTCACACGAGTAAAAAAGAAAAACAATAAACAAAACAAAAAGAATGCCAAGTGACCTTTAGATATTTGTAGTCCTTTTGTTTAAAATAGCATTAATATACTACACAAAGATAGAAAAACTCTAGAGATGAGATGGAATGGAGAGGTTAAAGGCATCTTAAAGTCACTAAAAGTGAGTGGTAATTTTTTTACATTTTGAATTTCTTAGTAATTATCCAAGAGGCGAGCTAAAAAAATGTTTTTTTGTTTTTTTTTGTTGTCGTTTCCTGAAACAGAAGTGAAAAGGTACGGGGGTAGACAAAAAAATGACAGTACCAATATCAATGTCAGAATTTCCTTTTTATATTATAGAAAAAAAAAAAATCTCTACAATAGTTTTCTAAAGACAAAAAGAGTCAGCTTTTGTGTCATAAAAGAAAGCTGCCCAGTCTGATAAAATTCAGAAACCAAATGACGAAAGAAACGAGTACAGAACAGAGCGATACACTCAAAAGAAAGTATGCATGTAGAAAAAAACCAAAAACAAACGAAAACAAAACAAAACAGAAAAAAAATCCCCTCCTCTTTTGACTTTAAATACTGGTACATGGAGCAACCTGTTTACACCCGTCATCTGAACACCGTCCCTCACGGGGAAAGTAGGAGCGCTCACCTGTCTCTCACCCTGCTTTAGCTTAAGTGCGCCTCCGTCCGAGGGCCGACCCGAGCACTAGATCGGGCATTTTAGGCACACCTTTCAGAAAGGCTGGATGTCTGCTGCCAAACGTCTAGTCGGTGGGAGTGCAGAAAGAAACACTACAGTTTTAACTAAAAAATAAAAATAATAAAATAAAGAACCCTTGACTTTGAGCATGTCAACTCTGCTTCCCCCAAGCTGCTAAAAACGACAAGAACTGACGCTGTACACCGTCGGTCAGTGGAGTGTGGACAAAAAGAAGGAGCTGAATGTTGGACGTTCCTGAGCTAGCCGCCGATTGGCGACAGCTAGTCAGCGTGTGGATGTTACATATATACGTGTGTAAGGGAAGTACCAGAATATTTACATCTAAAATTGTTTCCAAGTGGCAGCAAACTGGAAAATAATGCTACTTGTTTCTTTTATGGATATATCATTAATAAGACAGTAACACGCTCGGCTCCTCTATCTTTGCCGTGTTTTTTGGTACAACACTGTCCATCTGGGAAGACGGAGACTCTGGAAAAACAGCTCGGACGCCGCCTCAGATGCCCGAGCCTTCCGCTTTTTATTTATTTTATTTTTTAATTGTTTTGGAGGAACCGTCGTCTGACCCGAGCTGCCTCGGAGAGACGCTCGACCTTTTCAGAGAGGCCTAGCGGGGGTGTGTGTATCACCGTTTCAGAATGCCACACATATAAAGACAAAAGCATATAAGAGGTCGGACTGCACACAAGTATTCCAAAAAAACGAACAGAAAAAAAAAAAAAACGACAAGAAAAATAATATTTAACATTATGTTTAACAAAACAGTCCACCTACAAGCTTTCATGGTCTTTTTTTTAAGATAAGGCTTCCTATATCAATTAAAAGATTGTGTGCATGGTTGGATATACTCAGTTAACCATTCTTTCTCATTCGAAGTCTCTTGGAGGAAGGACTTCCTGTATTGTCTCTCTGGGTCATTCATGGGTTTTTTTTGTTTTGTTTTGTTTTTTTGGTCGTTCTTGACCTCCCACTCCAGGGGCTGGGGAACACTGTACCCCATTTTGGCTCTTCGAACGTCAGGGGGCCCCTGATTCAGCCCTGCGGTACACGTCCCCGAACACAGCCAGCTGAAGGGAGAACCAAGCCCCAAAAAATTAAAAAACCTGGACAAAAATGACTGCGCAGAGGAACAGGAAATCCAAGCACACTCCGCCTCCGATCATACTAGCCCCGCCCCCCTCGCTGCCAGCAGAGGCGCCGTACCAGGCAGAGGGGAGCGAGGGGCATTTTAAAAACATAATGAGCGTCAACTCTGGTCCCGCATCTCCGTCGCCCTGCTCATCTGCTCATGTACGGCGACTGTTTAGGGACGCCAGCATAGCTGTGGTGGGAAGGGCCCGTGTACATCATGTTGCTATGGTGATTGGGCTGCATAGGCTGCTGGGGGTAACCCTGCCCTCCCATCATGCCCATCTGCATCTGCATGGGGTACTGCGCTGGCTGGTTCATGTAGGGGGGGTTGCTGTGGTAACCGCTGTTCATCATACTCTGTGGCATTCTGTAACCGGCCGACATGGCGTTCAGGGGCGTCATGTTCATGGAGTTATACGGCGCCGGCGTGGCCATGAGGTTGGGCATCATGCCGCGCTGCACCGTCAGCGTCCGGGTGGTGCCCTGCATGGCCGAGCTGCGGCCGTAGAGCTGCTGCTGGTGCGAGGCCGGCGCCAGCTGCTGCGTGGCTTTGGAGCGGATGGAGATGTGGCCTTTGACCGTGGCCATCTGCCCCTGCAACCTGTGCGACTGCGGAGGCCCCAGGCTGATGTTGGTGGCCGGCATGTTACACTGCAGCTGCAGCGAGCCCAGGTTCATGGAGCCGGAGCTGAGGTTGGCCGGTGAGGTCATGGTGGGCTGGCCTTGAGGAAGGGCGTGAGGCGAGGGGGCCAGGCCTGGGTTGGACAGGGAGACACTGGTGGCGTACGACGTGACGGAGGCAGAGTGCGAGTAGGGCATGGCGTGTGGGTCCATGATAGTGTTGGTGAGCTGTTGGAGCTTCGCCAGGCTGAAAGTGGCCGTGGACTGAGGGTAGCTCCCTGTGCCGAAGTCCTGGCTCATCCGCTCGTAGATGGCACGGCCTCCTCCTCCGCCCCCTCCGCTTTCTGGGATCTCCATGATCATGGGTGTGGAGGCGAAACCGTTGCCCATGCTGCACTGGGACAATGCCTGTTGCTGTGGTGGCGGCGGCGCTGAAGGTTGGGATTGAGGATTGGGGGTTTGCTGCGGCTGCTGAGGCGGTTGCTGGGGAACCTTTTTCTGCGACTGAGGTTGCTGCTGCTGCTGGTTGGTGCTGGGGGGCCTCTCGATCACCCCGCAGCTTTGAGGGGACTTGATACCGCAGCTGGGGGTGTTGGAAGGAGGCGGGGGTGGCGGAGGCTGCGGCACGGCGTTACTAGCTCCTGGTCCAGTTTGCTGGATGAGACTACAGCTGCCCATTCCCAACTGGGAACCCCCATTGGCTGTGGAGGGCGTGAGGCTGGGAGTCTGCACAAAGGAGCAACTGTTGGACTGTGAAGACGAGGATGATGAAGTGGCAGAGGTGGAGGAGGAGGAAACAGATGACGATGACGAAGCTGCGGAGGGTCCTGCCACGACGGCGCCCGACATCGCCCCTCCAGTACCCCCGTTTCCTGTTCCGTTGCCCCCTCCGCCGCCCATAGTGGAGTCGTAGCTGCTTGGGTTGTCGTAATTCTCTGTTGTGCTCTCGATGCTGCCCAGGTCGCTGAAGCCACTGTCCACAACCTGCTGTGAGTGGTCCGACACCGACGGCACGTCCATCATCGGAGAAGTCTCCATGTTCTGCTGGGATGGGGCGGACAGTGAGCTCGGGTGTTCTGGAGTGATTTGGGTGTAGCTGCTGCCGGTGCTGCTGCTGCCTGTGGATCCGGCGGGACCCGGCGTACCGCCCCTCTGTCCGGCCGGTGCGGTCTCCACGACGCCTGAAGACAACCCTGGGCTGTTGACCGAGCGGACAGACTGGTTGGGCAAAGGAGGCACTGGAGGGTTTGGGAGTGGGCTGCTATGTTGTGAAGCTCCGCACTCCTCCACTAAAGGCAGACCCTCCTCTTCGTTCTCCCCCGTGTGACTGTAACTCTGCAGGGTCCGGCAGGCGGCTAGTGTCTCCTCGCAGTCTTGGTAAGCGCCATGGTGGGGCTGCGGCTCTGCCTCTTCCTCCTGGGCCTCTCCTTGCGTCAGTGACTGCACGGCCTGCATCGTCTCCAGGTCCAGCTCGTTGGAGTGCTGATGCTGGTGGTGCGGATGGTGTTGGCCCAACTCCTCCTTATACTCTGAGTGCTGGTGAGGGTGGGAGTGTGCGTGTTGGGGTTCCATCAACAGCGTGACGTCTTTGTCGTCCGGGTGTAGCGACTCCAGCTGCATGTTCTCAGAAGGGACGGCCATAGCGGTGACCGTCTCCACGGCTGCAGCCGCTGCGGCCGACTCCTCTTGCTCCCTGCGCCGCCTCTCCTCCTGCACGGGGTCGGCGGAAGGAGGCGGAGACTTGGCTTCCTGCACCTCCTTCTCAGCCTCCTCCTCCTCCTCGTCCTCGTCTTCCTCCTGCTTGCTGACATAGCTTGGCACCACGCTGTTGTCCATGTCTAAAAAAGCCTCGCCACCCTGGGGTTCTTCTTTGACCGGAGGAGAGTTTGGCCGAGAGGTGGGCTCGTCCTCGTCCTCCTCATCCTCCTCGTCTTCTTCATCATCCGAATCTGGTCTTTTTCTCGACTTGCAGCTGTTGCTCTTGTCTTCTAAATGCCCATCACCTTCGTCATCCGCGTCGTGCTCTTCGCTCCGCCTGCTGGCGGAACCCGGTGTGACGGCCACTCGCCTGGTGACGCTGCTGCCTCCGCTGCCCATGCTGCCACTTTCCTCTTCTTCCCTGTCTTCGTTATCGTCATCGTCCTCCCCGTCAACTACCTCTGCGTCGTGGGGTTGGGAATGTGAAGCCCGTGGCCCTGACGCCGACGAGGAAGACGAGGGGGACAGTAGAGGACGGGATGGTGGACGACTGGGCTTGTCGTCCACCCATGCGGTTTCAGTGTCCTCATCCTCGTCTTCTTCATCCTCTTCGTCCGGGTCGGAGGTGGGAGGAGGCTTGGGGGCAGGCTGTGGTGGCTGGTGGATGGAACGGTTCTTTGGCGGCCTCCCGCGCCTTTTGGGCACTTTTTGTTCGGTAGGTTTAGAGAAATAGTCGTCATCGTCCGAGTCTTTTTGTTTGTCAGTTTCGCCAAGTCGCAGACTTGCGGTAGTGTGATCCTCTCCCTGGAGCAGCTGGGAGTCTTTGTCCAGCCGCTGTCTTTCCTTCTCCTGCTTCTCAGCCTCCTCCCGTTGAAGGTACCAGCCCCGCGGCTTGCGGCCAGGCTTCATTTTGATTTTAGGGGTGTGCAAATCTCTGCTTTGGATCTGGCCGCCTTCTTGGTTAGGCCCACCACCAGGGGGTTTCCCGGGTTCGCATTTCGCCCACTGCGGCTTGCGGCTCTTTCCTTTTGGCCAACCCTTTTTCTTCTTGACAGGGACCTCGGGATTGACCATTGGTAACTCTGATGGCCTTGCTGCCAGAGCGGATATAGGTTTCAGCACAGGTGTTAGTTCTGGAAAAGCAAGAAGAAAAGCAAGAATTCCATATGAAAAACCTACACCAGTGTATGTAAAGATATCTATACTAAACTTCTCAAGGCTTTCATAAAAAACAAAAACAATTTGTTTACCATCTTCCTCTGAATCAGAGAGGTTGGAGTGGCGAGCTCTCTTGGGTGTTGGCTCAGACAATCTCAGAGCAGATCTCGCTGGGGGGTAGCGACGCAGTGGGTGGCCCAGGGACGTTTCCTCTACAAGTCTGGGCATAGGCCTCTCGGAGTCTGAGTCTACAAAGGGCTCATCCAACACCTCCGTCGTCTCGGAAATGGTCTCTGTCACCACGCTGCTCTGTGGGTGACTGCTCCGACGAAAACGAGGCCTCTTTAGGGGCTTCTAGGAAGGAACGATTTATTTAGACATCGCAATCTCTGTCTAAAGTTGGAACTGCAGTTTGTAGGGGATTAACACTGGAGATGCACCAGTCAGAATTTTTGGAGTTCTGATCTTCAGTTCTTTGTTGTTTTTTTTGCCAATACAGACAGTGGCTGATTCTGAATTTTCTTTAAGATCTATAATTTAATAAGCCGACATGCAAAAAAGATTCAAACTATTACTTTTCTTGCTTTCCTGCCAGGAAGTAACTAATTATAGGCCACTTAGTGCCATGTGTGAAAGAGAGCAGTCGGTGTAAGATCAGATTTTACTATTTTATGAAAAGTTAAAAAGGATTGAAGAGTACACATTTTAGGCTGCTTTTTCACACCTACAATCTAGAACTGGAGTTCTTTTCACTTCAATAGAAGCCCAGCTGCCTTCTGCTTAAGTAGCTTGGATTCCAGATATCTGAAACATAATTTTTTTTATATCAAGAATTGATTTATAGTTTAAAAATCCTATCTGGTTATTAAATGTTAAAATGCCATGCCAGTACTGAAAACAGTGTGTGAGACAGTACAATGTTCTGCTGTGTTCACAGAGATCACATATGCGATGGAAAACTATACGTTTAGGGACATCACTTCTGTCTCTTTGAATCGCTGCACTGTGAGGTGATAAAACCGGCCCAAATGAACTCTGATCCATTTAGACTAGACCAAACAGATCTGCTAAGAAAGCAGATTAAGTTGGCTTTAGCATGTTACATTAACGAACACTACTAAACAAGGTAGCGCTATGTCACGACGTCATCCCTTCAAAGCGTGGAAGTATGCTTGATTTGGAAATGTTAACACTCTTTTTGAAATCTCAACAGACTCCATTTGCCTTCCTGTTATCTAGTCTAAGTACTCCTCTCTCCTAGATGCTGAATGAATCACACACATTTCTTTTGAATAGCTTCTTTCATTTTTTTCCTCTGAATTAAATTTGTTACACCTCAACGACATTGAAAACGGTTAAATTCAGAGTATATTTCCCTCCGTAACACCTTCTACCTCGAAGCTGGTGAGATTGGATTTTTGACTTTTTGAGTGGCCTTCTTGGTGCATCTCTAATTCTGACAGCTTCAGCCAGTTCCTTACCTTGCATTTGAGCCCTATTGCTGGCTTGGTGAGGATGGGCGGGGAGCATCCCCTCTCCTCGTCGTCATCTTCGTCGTCATCCTCCTCCTCGTCGCTGCTCTCGCTGAAGCAGCTCTTGTCGACGGACGCCACTTCGTTTAACCTGGACAGGACCGACTGTGTCAGCCCCTCCCCAGTCCCGTCTGGAAGCCTAGGCTTCGGGCCCCTCTTCTTTCTCGGCGGTCGCCCTCTTCGTGTTGTAGGGGTTATGGAAGGGTACCTCGCCAAGTCCAGAGAGTGAAAAGCTGAGGAGTCTCCTTGTCTATCCATGGAGAAAAGGGACGGTGGGCTGCTCAAAGAGCCAGCCGTCCGGCCCTCCCCCAGAATCTCATCGTCTTCATTGTCCTCGTCTTCCATGGGTCGGATCTTGGGCGGCCGTCCGACGCGCGTGCAGTTCTTTATCTTACCCCAGGGACAGTTTTTGGGCGGACGACCCCGCGGCCGACGCTCGCCGTTCGTCGGCAGAGGAGGGTGCGCCGGGTCTGGGACAGACGACGGGCCATGGACGGACGGGGAAGCTGGGGTGCTTTGGTTGATGGGAAACCCCAGGAAGCCCTTCATTTCTTCATCCTCCACTCTCTGCTGCATTTGCCAGGGTGTTGTTGGAACCTTGTGGCTTGGTTTCATCTGCTCAGATCATAGAAATATATCAAAAATGTATCAATTTAAGTCAAATAAACCCCCCAATTTCGTGGTGCCTACCCCCTTATGAATGCCATCGTCTGGTCCTTCATCGTCCTCCTCTTCCTCCTCCTCCTCTCCATCCGTTTCTGAGACGACGGTGTTTGTGACAATGACTGGAGTCCAGCGGAGACACTCAGGGTCAACTTCCAGCTGTCGCGGCCGAGCCTTGAGGCGAGCCATGTGGTTGGTCACCACCTTTTCCCTTCGCACCAACACAAGCCTGCAAAAAAAAAAAATAGACCGATACAGATATTAATATCGGATCGGTGCATCTCTACACTTTACTTTAGAGATACACTAATATGAAAATTTGGGTCGATATAACTATTCGTAATTAATCCTGCTGTTATGGCTGACGAGATACATATTTCACTACCATTTCAACACGTTTGGGGGAAAAAATGACCAGAAACAGACTGTAACGGTTGTTCATATCGGCTCGGTTTTATTTATCGGAACCGATACTGCCATCTTAAAAAATGACTAATGTCAGCCAACGTTAGCGCTGATATATATAGAAGTAAAGCATCCCTGCTTTACTTCTATGCACGATCACGACGTGCGACAACTTGAAGAAACCTGAGCGGAGCCCGGAACTGCTCTGGTCGTGTGAAGCCTTGCGGCTTTAAGCCGTCGCTCCTGACCTGTCTCCTCGCTGCTCCAGCATGTTGAGGCTGTGCAGGGTGGTAGTGATGTCCTGCGGGCAGATGCCCGTCTTCTTGCTGAGCTGCCGTATGGTGAGCTGCCGGTCGCGGACCTCGTGGAGACACTCCAGCACCACGCTGCGCCAGTACGCCATGTAGGACAGCCGGCCCAGGTCCGACAGAGGCTTTTCCGGGGAGCCGGGTTGCCCTTCCCGTTTTGATAGCAGGTAACCTAGAAAGAAACAAAACGGTTTTATGTGTGGTAAGACGACGGGCGACGTTTTCAGGTGTTTTGGGTGGACAGGAGTCCTTACTAAAGTCGATGAGAAAGCGTCCGTAGCCCTTGCGCTGGTATTGTGGAAGAATCATGATGCATGATACGTTGTATTTCTGTTGACAGTGCTTCTCCTGCAGAAGAACAGAATAAAAAATATTAGCAATTTTTTTTCTTTGAGTGAATGGACATCAGGGTTTTTATTCTGTTTCATTCTTGCAGAGGGAAAAAAGTTGAATGATCCTTCAATAAGGGATTGTAGGATGTGCCGGCAGCATTTGTTTATTTCATTTAATCCGATTAGATTTTTACGCACTTGCAGAAGTATTCAGTCCCTTTGAACTCATGTCCCAACCGTTTATTTTAATGTCATTTTATGGGATAGATAAGGTAATGCATAATTGTAAGACATGTTTTTGTTCCCCCCCCCAAATATTTGAGAAGTATGGCTTGCATCTGACCGGTCCATTCTAAATCAACAACAGGACTGTTATCATGCAGGTACAACTCAAATCTTCTGCAGTCTCTAATTTTTAACTATTTTTTCATATTCACTGATTTCTCTAATTCATTCACTTTGACAAGATTACATTTCTCTGATAATCATGATGCTGCCACCACATTTCATAGTGTCCCATAACTTTCTTGGGAAAAAAATACATTGTGTAAATTTAGATGAATATCTCCTTTAGAAAATCTGTCAAAATAAAGATAAACAAAATTTAGCAAAGAGGATGGGTAGTTTTTTTTCCCTGTAGGATGGAAAATTATGTGATATAAAAAAGCACATAAATTCCAACATAATGAAAAGAAAAACAGATCTAAAAGAATATTACTGGAACTTTCAGTGCAAATATTATAAGAACAATATTAAAAATGGTTTAAAACCATAATTTGTTGTTATATCTACATTTAAAACATTAGCTGCTTCTTCTAATTCCTTTAGCCAAAGTTATTAAGAGCCATTGTTTAAGGCCCAAAGAGCCACTTGTGGCTAAACTTCTACAACAACTTTTAGAATAAAAACTGAAGTTTGTAGCAGTAAAAAAATATGAAAAGTTTGTCTGCGCACTGGTTCTGGTTTAATCGTGTAAATGCATTTATCTCATGAAAACAGAGCTTCTGCACATTCCAAGTCCTGCGTACCTTGGAGAAGTAGCCGACCAGATGGCAACCTTTGTTGTCGTTCTGCGTGAGGACGTAGAAAAGGAAGGGCTCGACGTCGTAGTAAAGGGTCTTGTGGTCCAGGAACAGCTTGGCCAGCAGACACAGGTTCTGACAGTAGATTGTGCTAACGTTTCCATCGACCTGTGGCGGGACGAGAGGGTAAGACGTCAACGATTAGGACTTTTGGTCTCGTCTTTTGACACCCGGTGGCGTTCCCTGAACACATTACTCACCTCAAAAACAGAAACCTCGTCCTTCCTGTAGATCTCGTTGGCCGGAGGGTGGAACCAGCTGCACTTCTTCATGTGCTGGTAGAGGATGCTGCGGCTCTTCATGTAGCGCAAGCAGAACTCACACAGGTACAGTTTGGGGAGCCTATGAAGATGGACGAGAAGATGGTTAAACGTGGAACAAGTCCATTCAGATTACAGATGACAGCAAGAGACAACTTGTGGCGCTTTAGAAAACAAAACGATTGAAGGTAACTGCTACACCTATGAACACCGACTGTAAGTCATGTACATTTTGTGCTAATATTTTTTGTTGCGTTAGCTTACCTGCTGTACTCCTGCGGGTACGGAGATGAGTACCAGGTCTGGATTTCAAACTTGCCAAATTCAATGACTGACGGACAACGCATCTGTGGGTCTGGTGGACCAGTCACACCGACTTTCTGTTTGGGTCAACGACAGACGAGGAAATGGGTCACAAACAGCTCATCGTTGACAAGATAGGTATTAGAGGTAGACCAAGAAGTGACTGGTCATGATTAACAGCGGTTACCAAATAAAGAGAATTAAGTTGATACTTCCAACTTCAGATAGATGTTTAAAAAGGAATGGAATATTGCTTAAAATTAGCTCTTTTTCAAAACTAATGTTTGAGATTGGCACTGTAGCATTAGCTGAATTAAGTTTTTAGTTAGCTGTGTCCATGGCTGTCTAATAGACGTCTGTCACTGAGATATTCCTAAAAGGACATATTAAGAGATGCAGAAACACACACAAGCAGGTTTGAGATACCCAGGGGGACAGGCCTTGTCCTAACACTACCCTGTAGCTTTAATTCATTAAATC
The DNA here is from genome assembly GCA_903066815.1 of Brachyrhaphis roseni. Taxonomy (NCBI): domain Eukaryota; kingdom Metazoa; phylum Chordata; class Actinopteri; order Cyprinodontiformes; family Poeciliidae; genus Brachyrhaphis; species Brachyrhaphis roseni. Next base: position 12,681 of record CAEFZY010034769.1, read on the forward strand.
TTTACAGACCAGTGTGATGAGCCCTGCCCGCAGTTTATGACAATCATGAAGTCTTTTCCACTGCTACTCATCCAGATTAATCACACTTTTTACAGTTCGGTGCTGCTCTGTCAGCACCGAACACTTCAGCGCCCAGTGTGGCTATTCCAGTCAGAATCCAGGTTTTTATTAAGGCCTCTGCAATACTGGCCAAACACCCACCGTCTCATAGGTTTACTGTGACACATAAACCCCGGGACATAAAGGAGCAGAATTTATGCTTCGTCTCTTTATCTACTGTCTCACCTGTCAGGGCACTGACAGTAAAGTTTATGAGCCTAACTGACAAGCGAGAGTGAATGTGTATACACACAAGGAAAAAGAAGAAGAAAAAAGGACAACCTAGCGTAATCAGCTTGTAGCACAGCGTTTCGTCCTAGTTTGACCTTCTGGGTGTTGTGCATTCGCGTCTTCCCCTCTGAGATAGTAAGGGATGCGTACCTGAAGCGCCAGCTCCTGGATATGTTTGAACAGTTCAATGTCTTTTTCTGTCAGGTTCTCGTGTCCGGGCAGTTTGTCTTCATCCTCCCGCCAGTCGCTACCGTCCTGATTGTCTGCAAACCGAAATAATGAGCTGACATGAATGCAAATCCGATAACACTAGAGAGCTACCGACATTCTCCACAAAGGCAAACAAATACACAAAGCTCTTGAGGATACAACAAATAAAGTGGTTAATGTTCTTGATGAAAATCTTAGCATTTCCTCTACTCTGCAGTTTTACACTTCAAACTTCAAATTTACTTTAAATCATTAGAAATAACTTCACAAAAACTGCAGGTGTTTTCTTTTAAATCATTGCCCTAAAACAATTGAGACAGATTCAAAATCAATAACAAACACAGAACGGTTCAACGTCTCAAAAAGAGGGATATAAAGGTTTACACATTTAATTCAGAGTATTGCACTGATGTCTCAGACGGTAACAACGGACTCATCCTCACCACCCCCGTCGTCTCCTTCTCCTTTCCGCCCCGCCTTCTTCCGAATGCGGCACTGCTGCGAGTAGTCCACCACCTCCTGCCGCGCCTTGCGGCCCGCTGGCGACGGCGTGAAGAACTTGGTGAGGGCGTCGATGAGGCCCTTAGTCTTGCTGTTGAAGTGCAGGCTGCTGTTGGACTGCTCGTCGTCCCCACGCATCGAAAAAAGTAGCCGGTCATCCCCGGGGTAACCTTCGCAAGAGGAGCTGGAGGAAGAGTTGGCCGAGGTGGAGCGCTTCCTCCGACCTCGGCCTCCCATCTTCTTGAAGGGTCGCCCTGGTCTGTGGGGAGAGAGGATGGCAGGGGGCTGAGGTTAGCCTGACTGAAGGAGAATAATCACTCTGCTTAGCACACTGGTTCCCAAAGGTCTTCTGGGCCTCCCTATGGATTACACTGAAATCCCCCCAAAAAAGAAAAAAAAAAAATCAACTGAGCACACACACCGTTCAACCAGACATAAATCTATACACATATTTTGTTTTCAAACTCCACTGAAGCTTATTTCACACTTCAGGTTGCAACAAAACTACAAACCATCTTCACAGTGAAATACTTTTGTGTAACTGTTTTTTTTTTTTTCTCCCCATTCATCCATACCGCTTTCACCGCCCCCCTAGGGGCCACGCCCCACACTTTGGGAACCACTGGCTTAGCATGTGTCTTAGCTGTTGGCTTTCGGTAGCATATACGGTATTTTGGAAAAGCATCTGGGGAACTTTTAATTGTATCCATAAACTTTAAAGTAACTTAGTGAGACTTGCTATATTACTGCTTAGTCCGCTTTTATCAAACTCCGCCTAAAAGCCTCTGTCTCGGTTTGGTTGAAGTGAACGCATATGTGAACGCCAAGCAGAGCGGAGACTGCTCCAAAAGCAGGAAGCAGGCTGTAGCGCAGGGCATTCTGGGTAAATACAACCAAAATATATGTGAGAATCTAGCTCCACAGGGAGAATTGGTGTTTTACCAAAGACGAAAGAGAAATCCTGCAGCCGCTAAAATTTGACACCACTCCATTTTTTTGTTTACACTTTTGTGACAAAGGAAGTGACGCTCAGTGTCTTCTTTGGAGGTTTATGGGTTGTTTCCTTCACTGGTTCTTGGTACAGCGCTACCACAGGCGAGGAGGAGAACAGCTTACTCAAAGAGTTTGGTTCGTTTGACAGAGCAGCGTGAAAGAGAACCAGCTGAAAATGAAACAAATCTTGCCATTTTACACTCAAACTGAGTCTGGTACTTAGAAGCTGAAATTTACGCCTATTCTTTTCAAAACAGATCAAATTGGATCCGACTTGATGGAGTGTTTCTGTGAATATCAGGATTTTTAATAGGATTCTGATTTGGACTTCAACTAGGCCTTTCAAACATACTACGTACATGCTCTAACCTATTTCTTTGCACTTCTTGATGTTGGTCTATGGTTATTGGCTCACATTGTTTTCTTCCAGGATCAACTGGATTTCAATCAGTGTTATTAAATTAAAGGTGGCTTCATAAAGCACATACCAATAAGTTTTATTTATAAATATTTTTTTAATGTTGGATCATTTTCCTTCTACTTTACAGGAACGGGCTTCTGTTGTGTTAAACTCTTGAAACAAACTGATTAAATTAAACAGTTTTAATATAATTAAACGTGGAAAAGATGTGATTTCCCACCCTGTGGATTTATCCACCATATTTTGCGGCCATTCTCCCCTCAGTACCTGTTCTTGGGCCGCCCCAGCGGCGCGTTGTATCGCCGTTTGATCTGCGCCGCCTTTTCGTGCAGAAGCGACTTTCCCTTATTCCTGGGTTGGCAGATTTGACAAATCCACATGCCTGAGAAAGAGAAAAGCAAAAAGAAACGACTGATTGCAGCTGGAACTCAGGAGATGGTTTTAACCTCCATTAACCCTCATCATTTCTCTTCTCCCTGTCTAATTTCATTTTCTCTTTTCATGCTCATATTCCGGTCAGCCTTGTTTCGCTCTTTAAAAGGAAAAGAGACTAACTGGTAATTTAGGGCACTGAATGTTTATAGCTAATTAAAATAGAAACACAGTAAACTGGAAATGACTCCTCAGAGCTTTTATGGGTGGTGTTTTTTTCTCTTTACAACAAGAACTTATAATTCTTGTTAGTTCCTCAATTTTCTCAAGCTCACCACAGGATGACGAAGCTGCATTTGAGTTAATTGCAAACATGAGAGCGAAACATAAAAATCCTGAAAGGTGATGTTTCCAGCCAGTTTGGGTCACCACCTTAAAAACTTCACACAACAATTATGAATTTGACACCATTACATGAATTACGGGATTAATCAATGTTAAAAATGTTGCTTTGGCATTGTGACGAAGCCATGTATGCGTCTGATTCTGGGTCTAAAATCGGACAAAGAAGCCAATTTTTTGTTGATCAGCCACTCAACTACTAAAACAAATACAGAAAAATTAGAACATTTTTTCCCCTCCTTATTAAATATCTCAAAACTAAAATCCCTCCATTTCTGGTGTTAAAATCTCATCCACCAGCAGCATGGACAAAAATCAGACAAAGGTTTGATGCCTGAATGGAAATAATCTAATAATTCTTAATTTTCTGTTGAATTCAAAGTGACCCTCTCTATCAAGGAGGTCAAACCTTAAACTGCAGCGCCCGATCGCTGCGTCTTTATCATTTACCTTTGGGCATCCGCGTGAGAGGCGGATCGCAGCACTCCATGTGGAAGCCCCGGTCACAAGAATCACAGAACAACATGTTATCCTGCAGAGACAAAAAGACAAATATTAACACGTTAGATGCGCTTGACGTAGGACTGGCTGATCAATTGATTTGATCAACTTTTGGTTTTTCAAGTCTAGTTTTTTTTTTGAAAATCTGGATTTTAAATTTTTTTTTTTTTTGAACCAATGCACTTTTTGCTGCACATAAAGCCTACGGTCTTTTTTGCCAAGTGTGTTTTAAAGTTTCAGGTCAACTATGATGGAGTATTAGGGCCAGGCTGTGACTATTATTTTTTAATTATGAGAATAAAGTCAATATTGCAAGAATAAAGTTGGAATAATAAAAGAAGGAAGTAGTAATTTTACAGGGACCCCAAAATGAAAAGTAACAAAAATTAAAATGAGGAACGTTGAGCATCTTGTGAAGTTATACTTCAGTAAAGGTTTTGCAGATAATAGTTGATGTAGTTACTGAGTCTTTTACACATCACATTTTTTGCACCGACTGATGGCATTTCTCAAATTTCGTTGTTCTTGTGACAATGACAATAAACATTTATCTTATCAGCATCAAATTATTATCAGTAGCAGGACGTAGAAACGAGTCTGCACAAACACCTAATTTTAAGGTGGTTTTTTTTTTTTTTTTTTTTTGGTGAAATTGCCTCTTTTTTCTGACAGTATGACTGTAATCTTGTAAATAAACAAAAATTCTTGAAGCCTTGAACTAACAGTCCATCATACAACTCATAGAAGGCCTGACAGGAATAAAAAACACTTTTGAGAATATTTTCTGTCATTTTAGAAAATAAAGTGAGGACAAATAAATAAATAAAATCGATTGAAATCATTCTGGTATGACCTAGGGCCTCATGCATTAAAGAGTGCGCAGTTTCCACACTGAAACTTGGCGTAAAAAAATTTGGAAAAGTGCGGCGCAAATCGGATGCATGAAGCTGTGCGCACGCACCTTTCCTTTATAAATTCTAATTTGCGGGAAACAGAGCGCAGCTGCTGGTCCGCCCTGTCGCCAACCACAAATACATATGTAGATTAGTATAAATACCCGTTAGTCTGCAACCTCGTGAAGCAGTAACCATGGCAACGTCCTTGTTTGAAGCAGTATAAGAATTTTGAATAATAATAATAATTATATATTTTATTTAAAAAGTGCTTTGAGGAAACATAGCATCATCTCACAAAAATAAAAATACATTTTAAAGAAGAAAAAAATCTAAATTAAAAAAATAAAAAATAAAGAGATCCTGCAAATGCCTGTTTGAACAGTAGTGCGTTCAGCCGGGATTCAAAGACAGACAGCGTGTCAGAGAGTCCTTTGAGTGGGGAATGTGGACGTTTATTCTAAATACTAGAATGCTTTATGTCCATAAGGCGCATTCACAAAGTGGGCGACTCGACTGAAGGATGACTGGAACTGGACCGGTACCGATACCGCACGGCTCTGTAAGTTTTGCTCAGAGCTCCAGGATGATCAGTCTGGATTCATCTAAACGCTCATAAACCATCATCAACATTTCCCAGCAGAACAATATGATCTCTGATCAATTGCTCCCTTTGAATCCTTCCATTGGCGATGTTCTCCATCAGAACCAAAGCTCCACACTTACGCGGCTCACCTTTACAGGTGTATAAACCTGTGATTACACACACACCTTGATCACCTTAAAAATAATCAAACCGGTTGATTATTTTTAATCAGCAGGTTTGAGTTAATCTGCTGATTAAACCCTGTTTCCATCTTTTAGTGAGAATGAAATGATCCCATAGATGCATTTCATGCGCTTCGGCGCACGGACCAAAGCATTATATCTTTATGAGACAAAAACTGAAGTATTATTTACATTGAAGTAAGGTTTTCACATACTTTTATTTTTATTTTCTTTATTTTGTGTGCGTGTTAGATTATTGTCTGAGGATAAATGTGGTTCAGTTTCATCATTTACGTTTAAACAATAAAATATTAAAATCATGGAAAACATTGGGTTTGATGCTTCTTGGTCTAAATAACACCGAATGTCGTCAGATTTCAATGTATTTAGGTGAGTTTTGACGCTTTGTAGTTTGATATTGTTCACAGAAAAAGTTTGTGTGGCTGCTGCACATTTTCACGCCAGCGAAAAAATGTGTGTATATTTGCGCAAACTTTTACGCAAAGTTTATTTTTATACATGCCGACTTGAGAGTAAAATATGGCGCCGTACATTTTTTGTGCGCATGCTTTATGCATGAGGCACCTGGTATTTTTGAGCCATATCGCCCAGAATTAGCTATACAGTTCTCCTTTTACTACTAAATCTTTGCTCATAAAGTCAGTCTGGTTCCACCTTTAGAGCTAAACTCTACACAGTAGTGCACCTGATAACAGAACAAAACCAAACCTTGAATATTCATACAGAGGAGGCCATTAATACTGCTACCCTGATATGCAAAAAAGTTGTGAATTTGGTCACACGTTTTGAGACATCCAAATAAATTATTTTATCAAATGCCGCCCCTCTTCACATGATGGAGCAGAGGAACGAGAGGAATCGCTCGGCGCCACAGATCCGCCCATCTGACGCTGAAAGCGAAGAGGAAGGCGCTGAGGGGATGCCGCCTGTCTGGCTGCCAGTCGGCCATGTTTGTTCTTCCACTCACCGCATTCTTCCCCTGATCCTGACAGCTGCTGCAGGTCTTGCATTCGATGCACTGCCACCACAGAGCTTTGACTCGTGCAGTGAGCTCTGGGGAAAACTTGAGGCAGGACGGGTGGCCTGTAGGAAAACACACAAAAACAACTGCATCAACATCACACACTGATTTCTGGTTGCTGTGACTGACAGCTCTTGACACAGATGCATGATTGTAAAAAAAAAAAGAAGAAAAGATGAAGAGGGATTTGGGATTTGAAAGCCGTCGGAGGATCAAACTCAGCTGCAAAGTTAGTGATCAGACGTGAACGACAATCTGTCAGAGCTGAAGGAAGCAGAGGATCTTTTTTACATCATGTAAGAACTAGAAGAGTGAAACTAGATTGATTTGCTTCAGATTAACAGGAAACTCATATTCTTGCTGCGGGAAACGGATTGTTCAACTAGAAAACTGATGGAAAGGTAGCTGAAGTTTGTGCAATTAACAGTACTGTTGGCGACATATTAAAATATTAAAGCCCTCGGAGGCTTGCGATTGGCCGACTGCGACTAGAGGTGGAGATTCCTGAAGCCGTCAGTTCAGAGGGAAAAGCTGAGAACTGCTCCACTGACAGCTGAGAAGCCAAATATATAAAGATATGAAAAGATTCATTTACACTCCTGATAAAAGGTGTGCACACAGCATTAAAGTCAATTAATCTGCATCTGGAAAATATGACATAAAAGAATGCAGCTTTTATGTCTCTGCATTCTTTAACTGGAGGAAATAAACTCCACTGTTAGGATAGAACTGTTTAAAACCTGAAAGGTTTTATGGAAGCAGTCAGATTTTGAGTCCGGTCAGCCGTATATCCAGGTTTTGGATCATTACTCTGTTGAATGACAAACCGTTTTCAGCTGCGGATTCCATCAGATTTTTTACTTTACTGCTTCTTCTGAGACTTACAGATCGTAGGAAGAGAAGCAGTTCCACAGCATCACACCTCCTACACCTGGCTAAACATTGGGCAGGCGGTGCTTTTCTACAAACATTTTCCCTTTGTTTCAAACTAGAGCTATAAATAAAGGTTATTTTAGCAATCGATTATTCTGACAATTAATCAAATAAGAAACAAAAATTGCATGTCCTCTAGATTTTTTTAATTTAACCATGTAAGTCTATTTTATAAAACATTAGAAATACTTGCAAATAAAGAAATACTTTAACTGTTTTTTTAAAAGAAGAAAATAAACATTTTATTCCCTAAAATGCAATAACATAGCATTTACTGAACTTGAATTTTACTGCTATGAGTATGTTGTTTTTTCAGCAAATAGCTTTTTTTTGAGTCAGTTAACTATTAATCGATTACTAAAATAGTTGACAATTGTTTCACTAATCGATTAATCAGATTAATCGTTTCAGTCCTACATCAAATCCACCTGGGAAATCTGTTGCTGAGACCAACATTTGTTTCACTGGTGACCTGATAACTTTTAAACATGGTTGAAAGTTTGTTCCCCCCACTGAATAACTGTTTCCGTGTGACATTTTGCACGTCTTAACCAGAGACCCCAACGGATCTGTCTTGAGTTTTGCTGTGTAGTCCAGCTTCAGAAAGCAACCCAGAGTCCATACATACTTCAGCTCATAATGGCTTTAAAAACTTTTTATCTGAATAAAATATTTGATAACCTTTACTTCCAACGTTAAAATCAGGAGTTTGAACCAGCACTCACCGCTGTTGCCGCAGTCGGCGCAGGAGATGAGCTCCTCCGGCTTCTTGTCGCGGTTCTGCTCCTTGGTCCCCAGACAGAAGCTGCAGATGGGGATGGGCTCCGCCACGGGCTGCAGGAAGGACACAACCGTCTGTCAAATTAACGGCTTCACACGAAAACAACACCGAGGCCTTGCGTCCCGCCACGGTCAACGAGCGCCGCCGCGTATATTAGCGAGCCAACGGCAGACTGAAAATCACACGGACCCTGCAGAGCGTGCGTCTGCGTTTGAGCAGCTAGTTCAGGGTGATGAGGAGCGTGAGAGCTGCCGTGATGACAGAGATTGTATTATTTATGTGGCGCCGCCATGTGTCGGAGTCTCTGCTGATCACAGGACCGATGCCGTTAGCTGAAGTGGTTTAGGTGGGTGTTTCTGACCGCAGAGTGTCCGCAGCTGGGGAGGCTCAATGACGAAACTTTAAAATGTACAAGCAAGCACAAAACAATGAAAAAAAAACAAAAAAACAGAATGATGTATGACCAGTGATGGTGGAAGGAACTGCAGGTGTACTTTTATCTCAGAATAGAGCAAAAGAGCGTTGGTAAGGCTGGTGTGTGATCAGCTTAATGTGATACAGGAATGTAACCAGTTTGGTGCGATCAACTGAACTTTAGGTTCATATATGTTATAAAAACAAAATCCACACTGACCTACTAAGATGTTGTTCAACTTTGACAGCAGTGATAGTCATATTTTATTGGCCCTGGCAAGGTTTCCCTCAGAAAACTTGCTAAACTTTAAAATGTTTAAAGTTGACGGGAAATTTGAAAATATCACTTGATATTATGTTTTATTGAAAGATTGGAAGATTAATACATGAACACCAACTATAACGTCTTTAAAAATTCAAACATTTTAAAAAGACTTAAATAAATAAGCAATGCTTAACCAGGCTTGTAATACACTGGGGGAAAACCCTGTTATGTTTCTCATCCAGTTTTATCTCAACATATTTTAGCGCTGGATAATAATTTTTAGAACTGCAACTAGAAATTGTTTTAGTTACTGATTTATCGATTATTCTGGCAATTAATTGTGCAAAAAGTTGGCACAGATTTTTCATTTGAGTTTGTTTTGTACAATATTAGAAATGCATTAAAAGATTAAAATAAACTATTGCATTCTTTTTGTTAAATAAGAAAATGAACTTTTCATTACCTAAAGTGCAATGAGAGCATTCTTTAGTGCACGCTTGATCATTTGTAGCAAAGAGTGTAGCTAAAAAAAAAAATACTTCAACCTGTGAAATACTTATCAGTACAGTGCAGGGCTGATTAATTGACTATATTATGGTCTAACCAATTAATAATTGGATAGTTTTACATAATTTGAACCGGGTGAGGCTTGAATTATGCCACTCGAGGAAGTTTTGGGTAGAACATATTTACAGACAAAGACTTATTTTTGTACAGTTTTGTCGAACCGAACTTCAAACACAAGCATAATACCCTGCAATGTAACACAATTACTTGCTGTTTTCAGTAAACTGCAAGTGAAGATCTGCATTTAATCCAATACACTCCATGTGTGCAGACCTCAAAAACAAAGACTCTTTATGAGCAGAAAGTGTCATGGGGGAAAGGGGAAAAACAAAACTATTTCCAGAGTTTAAAATAAACCCCAGAAGAAAATAATCATAAAAACTTAAAAAAAAGAAGAAGAGAGAGAGAGTTGACAAATTGCTGTCCAGCTTGTCAGACAGTGAGCATCAGTGTAAGAGAAGTAATAAAGATGGAGTCTTGGAAAAGAGACACAGCTCTACGGGTAAGAATGGGAGCATTGTGTTTAGAAAAAGAAAAATAGAAGAAAATGAGCAAGTCTAAGACCAGCTGGTTTTCTAAGGCTCAGCTTTGTAGAGAGAGCAGAGAGAAAAGGCCCGGGCGAAAACAAGTTGCATGACATCTGGGCCGGTGCTTGCTAACAGCCGTGTGGGGGAAAAGCTAGAAACAAAGGGAAGGAAACGTCTTCAACAATCTGGCGAGGCTGAAGTGAAGCTTTCTGATCGCTTCGCTTTTATGTTGGTCCGATTCCCACAGTTTGACTGCAAACATCTCACACTGGAGGGAGGCGCTTCTGTTCCAACAAAAGCAAAAGGATTCAGACTGTAAGAAGCTAAAAAAAAAAAAAAAAAAAAAAAATTACAACAGAGCCCCAAAACTCCTGCAGCTTCAAAACCGCTACAGTTACGGTAGAAATTATAAAGTGGAGCCGTTTTTAGTAAGTATTTTTGTAATCAGCCTCCTTTAGCCACTTTAACGCATTTAAAATTATTTAACACAAAGCCTAAATTGCACAGAACTATTCAAAAATCAGAAACATTTTTCCATATTTGCTATTAAACAAAATTCTTCTGAGACTGTGACAAATAGCTGCTAATGCCTTTGCTCAGACTCCTTTATGAGGCTTATGAAACCAAGACACCAAGCGTGTTGTCATCTGCAACAGGAAATGGAGACGGCAGTAAAAGCTCGGCTGGATTTACATAAAAGAGAAAGTTTATTTTAAATTGAACTCTGTAAAAGATCATCATGGGTTTGTTAGGCAGTCGGCAACCTGCGGTCAATCGATCCCAACGCCTGGCTAGCAGACAGCAGCGTTGGCAGCGGCACAAAACGAGACGGAAAAGACTCGCCGAATTCTAGACGCTGCCGTGTTGAAAGCAACTTTTAATGCATCATTTTGTGCGATAAGAGCTAATCAGTGTTGATTACTGTGAGGTAGAATGTTTTGGGGCTGCAGCTAATGATTATTTTTGTAATAGATTATTCTATGGCAACTTTTGTTAATACAATTAACAAAAGTTGTTAATCGTATGAATTAACAACTTATGAATTAACAACATATGAATCAATTAATTCATTGATTAATTCAATCAATGAATTAATCTGATCACTTAGATTAATCGATTAACTCAATTAATCACTGATTGATCTGATGATTTAATAATCAAATTGATTAATCGAATTAGAAAAATGACCATATTCTGCAGATTTTTCATTTAATGTCTTAAGTTTTTTGTACAATGTAAAAATACACTAAAAGAAATACTTTAATTAAACAAAAATATTGGAAACTGACAAGTTTTAACATTCCTGTTTTATCCACAATTTTCACTCAACAGTTTTTATTTTTAAGCAGCTATAAAGCACTGTGCTGCAAGATACTGAACAAGTTGTTGCTAGGTAACCAATGAGCGAGTTAGTTGATGCCACCTAGACGTGACAGGTTGAGAAGCTAATGCCTTTCCTCTGCCTACATCCCCCAGAATGCTGTGCGGTTCGACCTCGAAGTTATTGAAAATTCTATAAGACGCATTATCTACTGATATTAATCACAAGTGCCTATTGCAATATATATTATTGATTTTCTGTCCAGCCCTATCTGTGGTCTGTTTGCTATAAATACAAATCAGAAATACATTAACATTGTTTACTTTTTATTGCAAGAATAAAAAAGTTAAATTATCACAGTTACCAGTATTATTACCCATTTTCCCCCTGACATCGCTCAGCCCTACTGTACACGGGTTCCGATGTCGTTGCACAGTAGCAGGCTTTAGAGTCAAAGGTGATTTAAATGAAAGCAAAGTTCTCCAGAAAACCTCAAAATGTCAAAATATGAAGAAATCAAAGTAACCAAAACTGCATAATTCCGTACACTTGAGAAATACCTGAGAAACTCATTAAGTCTTAAGATAGTCTTTGTCCAAACAGTGCAGCAGCAAAGAAGCAGGCAGGCACGTTGTTTTGGCTGGGAAGAGACAGGGACAAGAACTTGATTTATTAGGTTCATTTCCTTCTGACTCAGGCTGCCTGCAACACACACACACACACACACACACCGTTACACCTAATGCAGCACAGCACCTGAGAAACACAGACAGGGACGTGGTGAAAGGAGAAAGAGGTAAACACACAGCGAAGGAAGAAGATAAGCAGCGGCTTAAGAGTGAGAGGTTTTGGGTATTTTTTTTATTTTTTCCCCACTCCAACAGTGGAGAATATTAAACTATAATCCTGCACTGGGGCGCAATTAAGACTCAAAACTCTCCATATGATCTTAAAACATTCTGAAAATAATTATAGAGCTCAACAGAACAAAGCTGTGGAACAACGCAAAGCCACAAGATGGGAAAAAGAAACTGAGGGAACGCAAAAAAAAGAAAAAAAAAAGCGAGAAAATAAAGAGAGACACGGAAAGGAGACAAAAATAACAATCCAGAGGGCAAAAAAAGGGGGGAAAAAAACAGAGAAAATCTGCAGCAGTGGCAGCCTGGGTATGACCAACACCTCCATCATTCCTGACATTTAACCCCTTAAACGTCGCAAAAGCCAGCGTCACCTTGGCTACAATTTGGTTCAGATTACAGGCTGCTACTGGAAATTAATCCCCAGCAGATACTTACAAAAAAAAAAAAAAAAAAATGCTAATCCTGCTTCAGTGGCAGGGATGCAGGAGCTGTAAAAACACATTCCTCCTGAGAACTGCTCCTCCTCGTTTCAGACTTGTTCTACCCTGGCTGCCAAGATGGCCGTTAGCAACACGACGACACTCCGGAGATTTCTCACTGTCACCGTTTCTCATGGCCGACATTTCTATGTAGGACAGTGAAGGTTTTGGTGTTTTTTTTTTTTATTTAGTTTTTTTTTTTTTTTTAGCAGAGGTAAGGATTTTCAGGAACCCAATTACTCCTGAAGTCGCGCCCCGTGGTGACGGCTAGCAGCTAGCTAGTTCTTCAAAATAACTGAATTCAAAACCCGTCTTGCGGGTAACCGGTTTTTCTTTAGAAACATGCCCAGGTGACCCGGCCCGACCCCGCCTGACTCAACCGCCCACGGTGTGTCTCGAAAGCGCTCACGCCCCTGTGCGCATGTCTGGTGTTTGGAATTAAAAAAATATATATATTTTTTAAATGTAATTTTTAATTGTTTTCCATCATTAATGTGATATTAATACTCTAGGGATTCAACAGGAAAAGAAAGAAATCAACAAAATGTAAAAGTTACAACGCAACAACAATAGAAGTTATGTTAGTAAGTTTATTATAAGTTCAGTTTTACCATTACTTCCACTTTGATTTTTTTTTTTTGTCACTTTGTTGACCCTCCTGGGCCACCGTACTTTTCTTCACGCAGCACAGATTACTTAATTGTGTAGTTTCTAGTACCAATTTCTTCTTATACTTGAAAGAAGAAAAAACTACTTTAAAGGTAGCTTTTCAGCAAAATGTCAACTTATTTTAAATAAATAACTCTTGAGTATAGATTAAAAAAATGAAGTACCAGTTCCACAGGCAGATTTCTTTAACTTAAAATGAGAAAAATGCCTTATGTATGAAGAAATTTGTAATTTTTATCTATATTCAAGAATTATTTACTTCAAATAAGATTAGATATGTTGAAAAGTTACCTTTAATTTAGTTTTGCCTTATTTCAGATATCTGCACAAGAAATTAGACCAAAATCAAGATTTTGTGCTTTTGCAGAGCAGGTAGAAGTAGACATTTTTATCGAGGTGAATGACCCAAAAACTTTCAGAATTAGCAAATAATGACAAGATGAGCAGAAAATGTCATTTTTTTTGAGTCCAGAATCCAGTTTTCTGTTAAATTGTTCAAAACAAAATCATATTACAATTAGAAAACATCCTAAATTGCTTCACCATGATCTCTGCAGGAGCGATGAGGTTTTAAAAAGTTTTTTATTTTGGTAATATTGGCAGCTAAATGTTGCACTATTATAGATGTTGCAAACTGGGATGAGAAATTACAGAAAACACCAAACTGAGCTCCAGTATTCCCTGCTAAAAAAGACGTTTAGAAAAAGACAAAAAATGAAAGAGAGAACAATGAGGAAAGGAAATAATAGAAGAAAAAAAAAAGTCAAGATGGACACACAGCAGAGTAAACCTAATCATTAAAAATCTGAAATTCCTGAACGGCAACCAGCTTCCAGGCACTCTGCAGCTTCATGAAATATCAAACTCCCCTGTCTTCCATCAGCTCTCCATAAAAACATTAACTCTATATAAGTAAATATCTATGTAGAGGTTAGCCAGGGAGCAGAAATCTTAACGACGGCATCAAACGGCTGGCGGCTGGCCGGCCTCCAGCCGTTACTTCCACAGCTGCTCCACACATTGGCTAGCTGGACAGCGGCTCAGCTGCAGACACGCTGCCAATGCCAGATGCCGCTCACCGACTGGTGAGCTCAAGGTAAACGCTCCCCGCTGGGCGATAATGCTAGAGGACCTCCATTTGTCTCTGCACCGCATGGGATTTTCTTTGACTAGGCCATTGTTTTGATCTAAGCCGCTCCGGCATAGCTTCGGATGTATGCTTAGGATTCGCTTCCTGCTGGAAGATGAGTCTCTGGTCTAGTCCAAGTCTTTTGCAGGTTTTCATTTAGCGGTGGAGTGTATTTTTTTTAATAAAAGAAGCAAAAAAAAAAAATTGAATTCCTTTGCTTCATTCTTAAATACTTTGTATTTAGCACATAAAATCTAAATATTACTGTCTGCAGTTGCAAGCTAATAGAATGAGGGGAAAATAAAGAGGTTCTGATACTACTGCAACGAGACGTTTACAAGAGAATAAATGTTTTCCTTTCTTTAATAAAAAAAAGTAAAGAAATTACAAAAATATCAGAAAAACCGAAAAACTTGCTTTCATTTCAATAATCCCTTATGAGAAATGACATGGAATCAAAGTTCAAAGAAATACACGCTTGTAAAACACGACTGTAGGGCAGAAAATTAGCCTCTGACGGGAGCACCGATGTACAGGCCAGTCTACTTATCAGTGCTGATTTCCTTAATTTTGGGAAATCGGTAATCAGCCAAAAATCTGCAATCAGTGCACTCCTCGTTTCTGAATTTAAAAAAATAAAACATTTCAGAATGGACTCTCTAGACATTACGACTGGATTTACAAATGCACACAAAATCCCAAGGACATGCTGCAGCTGCAGCAGAAGACGGGAAAGAAAACACATCACAATAGTAAAAATGTACCGGTCAATCAGCATTCGCCATAAGGAAGCGACAGCTCCTGGAGCTGGAGATACGGTAGCCATCGAGAACGAAAGAAATATTACATCGGGGGAAGGTTAGTGGGACGGTTTGAAGGGGAGGTCTGCGTAGCGAACGCGTCGGGTTTTTCACACGTCCTCGCCGTGACACGGCCTGGCTACGTGGAGAACTCTGGTTCACCCCGCTCCAGCTGTTAGGGAGAGGGCAACCGGCGGGCAGGAAGGCTGCCTTCACCTACTGTGATTGGATGAACAACAACAACAACAACACACACGCATAACCACGCACACACACACAGCTGAACATTAAGCCCGTCCCACCTAATGGCTGCTCAGGGAAGCAATGAGCTTTGCCACCTATACATCCATGACCCCTGGTTGACTTCCCTCACCCATTTCTCTCCCCCTTCATGACCTGGCAATGGCACCCTATTAGGGGAGCCAGAAATAGGCTCTGGGATCCCGTTTGAATAGAACGCCCCCGATGCAACCATCAGCTGCAATCGAATGCACAAATCTCCCCTCAAATGGGGTCAAAGCTAGTGCTCAGCCATTTGTTTTGATTTCCCTCCACTCGCCCTCTCTCACTTCTTTCTCCTGGAAATCATATCTGCCAGCGATCATGCGAGGCGATGATGCGCCAGTGGAGAGCCCAGCGAGGCAGCGTGTATGGGTGGGGGGGAAGAGGAGGGAGTGATTACGCAACAGCAATCTCTGCCTTTATTTGTGGCGCACAGTTTAATCTTTTTGACACATATGCCGCTCACACCGGCAGCGCGGGCGCTAACCCACGGCGAGTCGACAGAGATGCTGAGAAAACACAACGGAGCGGCGACAAGAAAAGCGATCAGATTGACTCTAATGCCAACGTCCGGAACGCTGCGGCAATTTTGTGATTTTCCCTGAAGGGCGCTGGAGGAATGACTGACTTTGTTTCCTTCTAGAGTGTATCTGGCATTTTGGGGATGTTTGATAGTGAATAAGGAAATTAATCCTAACAGGGACTGGAAGATATTTAAACTTCATTTTAGGGGGTAAAATCTTTCAGAGCCATTTATAAAAGGAGTGCCGGTTAACAGCGCACCAACTGGAATTTTTCTGGCTGATCGTCAATTTTTAAAAAGCCTGATCAGCTGATTCTAACTTTGGTTGATACCGATTTTTTGTTTTTTAAATAACTTAGGCTTAAAAAATAAATAAAACCAGCTCAGTCTGAGTATTTTTCTCTCTGGGAAAAGAGTATTTTCAAAGACTGATTGATAAAGTTGTCAGAGATTGACAGCTTTATCAATCAGTCCTCCTAATTAAAGATGTATATTAGCCTCTTCCTAATATTCAAACATAAAGCTGAAATAAACAGAAACTTTAAAACCCATTTGTCAAAGACAGCAACAGGCCTTAAACTCACTAAATTAATCAATAAAAATCAATTTGTCACCCAGCCCAGACTTTGCTGTTGCAGAGATTGATTTCGCATGCAAATCTCAGCCGATAGGCCAAAATTTAGAAAATTGGGGCCAATCAACCGGTTGATCGGTGCACCCTCATATCAGTGTGTATGTTCTGTGAGAAAAAAAACAGTACAGCCAGTGTACAAAACAACTTTTGAGCCAATCTGCTCACTTTCAGAAACAGTTTCACACTCAAAAGCAACATCCTGTAACAACTTGTTGATTCGCTTATTTTATTTTTTTATAACTGCAAACCAGGATATTTAAAGTACAAACATATTACTTAAACTAATGTTTGCCTGTCTAGCTCCAGAGAAACAGGTCGCTCTCTGTTTTCTACTAAGAGGGTCACCATGTTGGGCCGACCCAGCGTGACCCGCGGCCTGCTCTCTCGGCTAATCCTTTCGTCTGGGTTTGCGCGTGCGGCTGTTGGCATCTTCACCGTGTTTGGCAGCCTGGATCTTAGACAAAGCTCGCAGCGAGCCGAAACGCCGGTAAGGTCGTCAATGTCTGGGTAACGGGCCGAAAGCGGAAAGCGCTCAGGTAGATTTAAGACGCGGTAACTCGGGGTAACGGGTCTGCTGAGGTTAGCAGACGGCTGCTCTCTCTGATCAGGTTACAGAGGTGGGTGTGTTCCTTCTCTCCTCTGTCGCCTGCATGTCTGCCTCCCCCCCTCTTGTTCTGTCTCCCTCACTTTCCTCTCCCTCTTTCTCCTTCCAGAGGCCAGAAGCTTGCATCATCCAGGCCTCGCCCTCTGGCTCTGCTACACGCCACCTCCTCTTTTCTCTTTCTTGTCCGCGTTGCTTCCTTTTTCCCTCGCTTTCCTTCTTTCTTCTTCGCATCTCCTGACAGATGCTGACAGGGAGCAGCCCTGCAGCTGGTCTGCGCTCGCTGCAGGAGGCTGGGAGCCACATGACTCTCTAAGCCTGACCTCATCTTCCTCTTTTAACG
The DNA here is from genome assembly GCA_903066815.1 of Brachyrhaphis roseni. NCBI lineage: Eukaryota > Metazoa > Chordata > Actinopteri > Cyprinodontiformes > Poeciliidae > Brachyrhaphis > Brachyrhaphis roseni. The sequence continues at coordinate 30,242 of CAEFZY010034769.1, forward strand.
GGTGAAAACAAGTCTGCCGGCCTCGGACAATAAACAAACAAGGCATACCTGTGAAGACATTACTCACGCGCTGTCTAAAAAAAAGGAAAAAAAAGAAGAATGAACAATATGGCAGTGGAATTCAGCATTTGATACCAAACGATTTGGTGTTGACGATTCACGTCCCAGTTGAACTGCTTGATTTTTAAATCACTCAACATTATCATGTTAAAACTGGAGTTAACTTTTTGGCAAAAAAAGTTGATATCCCCCAACTTCAAATGACAAATACGTTTTAAAAGCCTGACAATAAACATGTGTAAAGTCGGTTTTGCAGATCAAGTTCATGTTCTTGACCCTGTTGTATCAAAACCGATTCATCCTGACAGGTTTAAACCAGAAATTTTTACAAACCAAACGAGTCATTTTTGCCCTCGGTCCGGCTGAACCAAACCTGTTTGGAGCCTCAAACGTTAAATAACCTTTCATAAAAAGAAGACTCCTGTACTTTTTACAATAGGAAATTTTTGAGTACTTTTAAAAGAACCACAATTTTCTTTCTGGAAACATTGTCTCCTATCAGATGTTGATGTTAGTGGAAAATGGTTGAATCAAAAGAAAAAAAAAACTTAGTAATTTTGATGAGAAAAAAAAAAACTGGTATGCCTGATTTATCGGTATTAGCATCGTTAACAGACGGTATTAGCACTGTTTTTAAGATATCGTATTAAAAACATTGCTTTTTAATATGATAATACTAATACTAGATAAAACTGGTATGTACATACTGGAAGTATGTATGGAAGTATCGATACATACTTCCATCATGCTGTCATTTGTTTTTGTGGGGAAGGGGGTGAGGTCACGTAATAGTGACGCAGCAAAGGATTGTGGGGAATTTAACTGAAGCAAAGAAGCAGTGGTGAAGTTGTTTTTTTTCCCGGTGTCATAGCACTAGTAGAGAAATATATACAATATTTATAATATCGGTAAATATCAGTTATCAGCCATAACCCCAACAATAACAGGGGATATTGGCCCAAATTTTCAAATTGGTGCATCCCTAAAAATAAAACAAATACTTAAATATTACAAACAGTTGTGTCATTCTGTTGTCAAATTTTAATGCAGGTTTTATTCCATACATACAACTGCTAAAATCTACATTTATTTGTTTGTTTTTTTTTAATTGTTGGCTCTGCACTCTTTTAGCAAAATTAAGAGCTGTGGTTTAAACCAGCTGTTTTCAATGTTTATATCATAATAGTTTGACACCAGGAATAAACATTGCTTTACAATTAGCTTGTTTCACTAAACTTTGCTTCAGTTATTAGCAATACTTATCTGTCCATTAAAGCCCAAAAAGTTCAAGATACTCAACAGATAAAACTGTAAAACGCAGCAATATGAGGCACTAAATAGATGTTGCAATAAATTAAAACAAGCTCAATAAATTCCATTTGAATTATTTATTGTTTCTCTTTTCTCTCCCTTTCTAACAAAAACTGAATGATAAAAGTCTTCAGTCTGGTGCTTTGGCCTCAACTATCCCTTTTTTTGAAAGATGATTTTGTTTACAGAGACTTCAAAATTCATTTTATTTGTTGCTTCTGTTTTCTTTATTCATTTTGGATATTTCAAATGTCTTCCTGTTCCAGTGTTAAATGTTCATTAGAATTTAAAGTTTGTTGATTGTTGAGAATGTGTTCTTATGTTATCATGCCATTGTGTTGCTACATAATGGTTTAAGATATCGTATTAAAAACATTGCATTATTATTGTCTATCGCAATAACTTCTGGAACAATTTATATTCAGCAAAATTTGTTGTGGTGGCCGGCCTGATGCTAACTGGAGTAAATCTGACAGTAACGGTGTTTACGTCTGGACTGAAATGCGTTTGGTGCCGTTACCTTGTCCTTCTCATGAGGAAGCAGTCGAACGGGTGGCAGCGTTTCCAGAGACACCGTTCCAGTCCCGTCGTTCTGGCAGCCGCCTCCGCAGCGGCTCACCAACTGGAAGGTCTGCCCCTGCTTGACCACGCGGCCGTGCGCCACCGCTCTCTTCAGAGCCACCCTCAGCTGCTGGTGGAAGAGGCCGGCTCCTATGGAGCCGCTGCTCGACAGGTAGGCCGCCACGTCCGCCTGGCACTTCAGGAAGCGCTCCACGTTCTTCAGGCTGGAGCCGCCGGGTTCGTGGAGGCCCTCCAGTGCCCGCTTGATCAGCTTGTTCCAGTCGAGTCCGGGTTTCTTGCCGGAGTGCGAATGAGACGTGCCGCTGGCGCCATTATTGCTGCCGCCTCCCGCTGATGCAGCTGCACCACCTCCCGCACTGCCACCGCCGCCGCCGCCTTTCGGTTTCGGCAGAGACAAACGCCCAGGGTTGTCTGGGTCTTTGTAGGAGTTGAGGCCCTTGTTGGTGACCTTGAGGATGGTGCCGTCTTTGACGCTGAGCTCCAGCTGCTCCAGAACCGTCTTGCGGTCCAAACCGTGGGACATCGACACCGCATTGCAAATGCGCTCCTCCGACGGTCGCTGCTTCTGCTTCTTGACCTTCTTGATGGCCTCTAGGATCCATTGGGTGTAAACCGGGTTGGCCAGCTTCACCATAGCTGCGGCCTGGGCAGATGCAGTGGCCCAGAGGCCTTACAGCAAGGACCGCAAACGGAAAACAACAACAATGACAAAAATACAAATAAAAAAAATAGATAACCGTGAGCCAAGTAAATGCCTGGCCTGCGCCGTAGCGCCGCCGCCTCCTCTTTGTCCTCAACCAGCTTACTATCCCTTGTCCTGGGGCCGCACAGAGAGTCCCTCAGAAGCTGAGTATGAGCAACACGGAAAGGAGCTGTTGATCATAGCACAATCTCCCCCGAGCCGATCCGCCGCCTGGTAAAATACGGTCCACCTGCCGCCCGCTCCTAACCAGGTGAGCGTGCCTGGCAGGAAGCAGGAGGAAGTGGAAAAAGCAACAGATCTTTAGAAATGAAACTCCCACAGAGCACAAAAACAACAACAAAAAAACAGGTTGATTTCTTAATTTAGATGGTAGCGCTCACAGACACAAAAATAAAGTCCTTCTTCCGTTAAAGTGTTAAAAAAAAAAGTCTGTTTTCTGCCAGAGGTGAAGTAAACACGTCGTAGTGCGAGTTGACAGATTCGATCAAGGTCTCCTGAACATGAGATTAGTGTTACAATGTAAAGAGAGGAAGGAAGCAGAATAGATAGCTCCAAATCCACAGGGTTTTTTTCTTCTTCTTCTCTTGCCTCCACTTGTTCTTCTTTCACTGATGTGGGATTCTCATCTGTGGAATGGAGGAAATTTCTCTCCACAGGGAAGAAGTCAGGTTTGATCACCTTCAAGTCCACTGTGCCTCAACAGCTGATGAAAACTGTAGAAAACATTGAAGAGAAACAAATAGTCAAAAAACAGACAGCAAACAGGTAAAAAAAAATAAATAAATATTGCCATATTTTCTTAATGGCAATATCCCTACATGCAACTTCTCCAGATTTTGTCTTTCAAAACTGCAAAGATTCACCTTCTGTCAGGCATATTTTTACAACAAGCATGTATATGGTGTTCAAAGTACATGATTAAAGATGGTTTAAGAGAAAAAGTAATAAATAAAAGTTCTTAAGCAGTCAGAGCTATTATAACACGTCTGTTGGATCAAACCACACTGACCGCATCAAACTTACTCAAATCCCTGAGCTTCCTGTTTCTAACAGGCTTAATATATCCTATCCACTAATGGTTGCCCTGATGGAAGGATAGTACGTTCACTTCCCCTGTGAGAGTGGTCAAGGTGTAATGCCTGATCAGTGTAAACAAAGCCATGCTTTCCTTTTCACATAAACAATTCAAAGCTGCGAGCGGAGCAGTAATGCTAATTACTCAAAACATCGTCATTACGGGACAATACAAAGTATATAATTGAGTTTAAATGTGGCTAACGCTAAATGTCGCTTTATATAAAAGGTGCTGCGTCTCAGGGACAAATAAAACAAACGAAACACTCCTGAAACCTGGACAACCAGGTCCAGCCACCTGGTCAGCTGGGTTGCTAAATGTAAACACCATGTAGTCAAACGCACACACAGCTAGCAAACATTAGCTCACAGGCTAGGAAAAAGGCCAACCAGAGCCGTTTGTTGCATTGTTAAAGGGCTATTATTATGTTGTGTTCTTCAATTTCCATTACATACTTCCAGTCTGACACGTATTTACAAACAAGAGTCCCCCGTTAGCCGCTGCTGTTTAGGAAGCTAACGGTGTAGCCCGCGAGCTAGCGTTACCACACGGTTACTAACGTAACTCGCCAACCCGAGACGTAAACAGCATGTAACAAGAGAACAGCTAACGCTCCAGCGCAAGAAAAGACACAATATTCCCGCGTTGGTGGCGATTTCCAGCAACACAAACAAGACGAGGAATCCCATTCTGAATGTCATGATACTAACGTGAGACTGCGGCCTTTATATAAGAGGCACAATGCAACTTGCAGACGGCCATCTCGGCTAGCGGGCAAGTGCAACACTGAAGGTATCTGAGCGGCGGACTCTGCAGCATTATGCTCCGCGGCCTAGTTCTCTGCACACAGCACGGGCGAGCAGCCTGTGCCCGCTCACACACCGTCCCTGCAAAGCGGGTCTCCACCTAAGCTGACTTCCTTCCTTCACCAACCGCCCTCTTGTGTCGCTTCAAGCCTGCGGTGAGGTGGAGAGACAAGGCCGCCACCGCGGAGCGCCTAGGCCTTTGGTTTCCCCTCCACTCAGCCACCCACCCACCTCCGCCAGCACCATCCCTCCGTAGCCCCTCTCTCCCGCTACCTCTCGCGGTTCCCCCTGAAAGCCAACGCTGGTCCGGTTCTGGTTTCCGAGGGAAGCTCGGGTGAAGCTCACTCTGGTAGAAAAAGGAAAGAAAAAAAAACAAAAAAAAACAAATCTCCTCAAACCCTCTCCGACTTCCGCCGTTACTCACCGGAATTTCGTGTCGAGCCGCTGCGAAGAAGGTGCCAGAACCGTGGAGAACGAAGACAACAACAAGGCTAAAAATGCAGCCAGAGGACCAGGGGCTCTAGAGCCGACGCCATCTTTTAGTGAAATAGGAGCACGGCTGTTGGGGGAGGGGGGAACACGGAGCCGTCAGGCAGGGCCGAGGGACCGTCTGCATGGTGCGAGGCGCAGATCCAGAGGAAGAAAAATCCACTGCAAGGCGCGGGGGCGACGTGCTGTTGCTATGAGAGGGGTGTGGATAACGCTTGAGCACATGAAATGGAAGAAAGGGACAGATGGTGGTGGTGTTGGAGGGAGAATGAAAAAAAAAATAAATAAAAAAAAGAGATGGTAGGTGCTCATGCAGCAGAGATTCAAGGGAGCGTCTGCCTTTCTCTTAAAAGTTAACGTTAGAGGGTATTTAAAGATCAAAGTAAGACACACTTCCTCACTGCAGTGTGTTGTAGAACCTGAGCGTGTTTATTTAACTGGACTGATTAGATGTTGCAGTGTGCAGGTATTTGTTACAGTAGACATGATGGAGCTTGTTATTTATCTGCCAGTGCAGAGTAGTTTGCTGATGCATTGCTGATCATTGTTTTAGTATTTTTTCCCTTAAGGGGAAAAAATAAATAAATTATGCAAAAAGTCTACTACTGGTCCATTAAGGTATATTCAGTGATAAGACATATTAAATATATTAAAATAATTTATGAGTTTTTAAACTGCCAGCGCGACATCAGATACAGTATCTGGTGGCAGGTGGAAGCAGCATCATGTAAAGGAATCTTATTGCATTTGAATCTTTATTGTGCTTGATTTAATTGTAATACCCATCAAAGAACCCTCAAACTAATTCCATATTATTTCCTTCAGTTTTGCATTCTGCTGTGTTGCACACAAAAATGGAACAACGGCCATTGCTTGCTAATATACACTATTTATTGGGGGACAAATGTTTGTCTTCAAACATTTCTTACCTAACATAATTTGCAATGTCAATCTGTAGTTAGGCAATAATGAAAATAAGTGAAAATTTTGAGGTAAAAATATAACCCAATTAAGAAACTACAATAAAAAACAGAGTGTAATACTCTTTGGGACCTTAAGAGAACTTGTATTCACACGGTACCAGTTGTACCCTTACAAAGAAAAATTGTTTAGGCTTGAAAGTTATGCTAACACATTCATCATTTAAAGCACATTTATTAATTAGCGCTACTTGTGAGCTGAGAAAATAACAAATTAAAAACCATAAATGCATCAGCAGGTAAGAGTATTTTTTACATGGATGCTCATGAACATAACATTAAATTTGGCTGCTCTTCTACTTCTATAAATCTTCTGAATGCAAAAAAAAAAAAAAAGAACAATGTGGAAAGCAATTAATTAGTGCTGCAGTTGGTGGTGGAAATGGGGCCTGTGAATGAAATTCTGCCCAGGGCCTCATGGAATCTTTTGCCAGCTCTGAGAAACAGCTACATTGTATATTAAATATTTTTTCTCAGCCCAGACACATATCATTAGCTTGATATGGTTACAATTATGACTGCGACATAATAACTCGTAAGCTGTGAATGTTGTACCTCAATATGTAAACAATGGTGCATTTGTCTACCTGTCTGGTGATCAAGTTCTCTTGAGCACTCAACAGTTTCAGAGATTATGAAATAAATTATCAATACTTTAATGTTTTGCTCAGATTTAAAGCAAACACAACTGATGACATGTTTATATTAATGAGGAATAACACATGTACTACCTTAATCTGCTGTTAAGTCTGTAGTAAGAAATTAATCAATTAATCACATGATAAATCAAAATTAACGTCATAATTTCCATTGCTCAATATTCCATTGCTCAAAGCAACTTTGTTTGCTTCCTTTTGATTTATTGTTTTTATTTTGGATATTTATGCAATTCCAGTTGTGGTGTGAAGTTTTCTTTTCAAAGTCTAAGTTTATTACTTTCTGAGAGGGTAAACTTGCATTATTGTGCCAACATATTATGCTTGGAAAATTATCTCAAGACAACAATATTATCATTTATCGCGATCATTTCTGGGACAATTTAATCATCCAGCAAAATTTGAAATCATCACAGGCCCACTGTGGATACTGTAAGTTACTCTCAACGTATTAGTTTAATAAAATGCTTCAAGCCTGTGCTTATCTTGATACCGCGGCACCTGTTTTGGGGAATCTGGCAGCGTATCTTCATTTTCTATTACAGCGTAAAGCCAAACGCTCCCTCCGTGGAAATTAAATTATCTCGGGCTTTGTGTAAAACGATGCGTCGAGCAGTCCTCAGAGACGGATTACGGTTTCTTATAGGGAACAATTAGAGTCGATGTTTTCCCATGTTGGAAATGTCTTGTGAGAGGGCGAGGCCCTGTCAGCGCAGGTGGTGATCAAATAAAAGCGGCTAAGGTCACACTTTACCTCGCTGTTTATCCCCCTCCGCTTCTTCGGGGACGGATAAATCACATCCCGGCGACAGGACACTAATTATAATTAACGGCGGTGTTATTACAGAGATAAATAGTGTGAAGCATTAACAGTCGAGCAGCTATTAGTGCACCTCCTGAGGACTCACATTACGTTTAGTGTACAGTAGACGAGCCAACAGATGGACAACACTCGGGAGAAGCTCGCGCCACTACGACCGTGGTTGCCGGCCATGAATAAATAATACCGTGGTATCATGATCCGTGTTCACCGTCGCCCCGCAACAGACACAGGTGGTGGGGTGAAGACAGGGCCGGACCAGGTCTATATGGGGTCCTATGCAGGTTTAATTTGGGGTCCACCATAAAAAAAGTCAACACCAAATACTTTGTCGTTCCTAAGCTTTTTTGTATGAGTGCAGCATACCTGCTATTGTTAGCATTGTTTCTAATTAACTTACATCATACCGGTGTTGCTATCACTATTGACTTTAAAAAGACGTTTTTTTGATTTTGAAATGCAGAGTGGTGTTTAAGTGTGCCACATTATTTTAAGTATTATCAGCTGATAAACAGTGAATTTATAGTAAATAAATTCACTGGTTTATATTTTCCCAAAAGAGGCAAGACATTAATCCAGAAAGACCCCGGGCCGGGAATCGAACCCAGGACTTTCTTGTGCGAGGCAACAGTGCTACCAACTGTGCCACTGTGATTTTAGTTGTTTTCTAAAATCTGACATTTGGCCAATGTTGACCAGAGTTTCTCGCTTCTAATTGAAGTTGGGACGATATGAGATTGTCATGGTGTGACAACTTTGGGTAAATAAACTGCAGTTTCATTATTTATTGTGATATATTCATTTAAAACATAATTCAAATATGTCTTTTTTTTGTTTATTTTTAATTTAAAACCTTTTTTTTTTCTTACGAAAAAGAGCAGCTTTCCCTACTGCTGCTGGAGAACAAGACATTAGTTTGACAGTCATAACAATGTTATCCATAAAATGAGTTGTTATTGGGATTCTCTTCACAGAGGTCAAGTTACCATGAGTTCAGGCTGCTATGGGCCGTAGCTGCTGGAAACCAAACTGACCACTTTTCCTTACTTTCCACTACTCCCCAAATTACACGATTTATTACTAAATAAATAACGGCACAATGATTTATTATCAGAAACACACCAACCTCTAAGTTTTAAAACCTTAACAGTAGTTAAATGAGAGTTCCTTTAGTTGCTCAGCTGCATCTCCTGCTGCTGCTAAACATCCGCAAACCATGACACTTCCACCTCTATGCCTTTCAGCTACTCTGAGCTTCCTTCCCATGGTAGGCTGCATTGCATATCTGAAATGTTACCTGTTCTGGTTTTCCAAATAACTCAGTTTTACACTCATCTGTCCAATGAACATCATTCCAGAAGCACTCGTCTTTGTTTACATTATGTGGCAAACTTTAGTCCGGGTTTTATTGTTTTTCTAGAGGGAACAGAGCGAACCAAACTAAACGAATGAAGGTTTAAACAGGGCAGTCATTCTTTAAAATGCTGAGCAGTCATGTTTTTATCACAGGCGCCCGACTCGAAGCGCCTGTGTGACTGTAGTTATTTTAAGTGGGAATATATGTGTGGGTGTCCTGATTTTTGTTTTTTGTTTTTTTTACAGATTTTTTTCTATTTTTCTATTGTTTGAGTGTTTTAATATTGTTCAAATTGCTATTAAATATTCATATATTCAAATGTCAAACATTCACCATTGTAAGTACCGGGTGAGGGGGGAGTTAACGTTGAGAGGAAGCTGAACATGTGAGAAATCAACAAAATAAACAGTTCGGCACAATAATGACACCACAGAGTTTCCCTGACATTACATAACTATATTCTGAAGCTTGGAGGGTGAAATGAGTCATTCGTTTTATGTCGCTTCTTGCCAGCAAAGCAACATTTGAAATGCATTAATATATTTGACAGGAACAATTCACGTTAATAACATTTCGGGAAATGGGCCAGAATTAGCCAGAAGGCTAGTTTTCATGTGCTGTCCCCGGTCAAAGGTTATACAAAATAAGGTCAAGATGACTTGATTACACACATTTTGTCTATAAATACATTCACTACAAGCAGTGAATACAAAACAAGGGGGAAAAAAAGGATAAGAAATCAAATTTAATCTTTCATCTAGATGGGAAAACACAAGTGGCCACATGAAATTCATAATTTAGCTCAAAGGTGTAGCAGTGTTTTGTTTGTTTTGTTTTAACAAAGCAGGAGGAAGCTAATGTAAAGTTATCTAGCGTAGCTCAAATAACTCTGTTTTTAAGAAGCGGAAGGACGACCGCTAGCATGGAAATCTGGAAAACAAACCTCGACTGACGTAAACGCTGTGATTTTCTATTTTGGTAAATTACAACATTCTTGAAAACTGGACAAGTTTCCAGTTTGTATTTTTACACACTTAATATGGCTGAATGGACTGGAAGCTCCAGACTCTTGGCTTGTTTTCAGTTTTTGGAGGAGAGAGGGAGAAGAGTAATCCTTCGCTTCCTTTCATCCCCCTTAATCCGCCTTTTTTCATTTCTGTTCTCTGAGCATCCACCTGCTAGGGGCCCTGGGCCCCCAGCGAGGCCCGTCAGTGTCCACCTGCCCCCCGTGGCCCGCCCTTCTCCCCTCCCACACACACACAAACCACACGCACATACTCCTTCCACCTGATGCCCAGCGCTGCTTTCTGCCCAACCCTTAAGGTTTAACCGCTGGACGTTTGCCAGCCTGAAGAAATAAGACTTATTTGCTTTTTAAAAAACAATATGAATTGTTCTGAGCTCACTTTATTGTTGCTGTTGCTCTTATTAATCGTAAGCTGGATATAAAAAGCGTTTGCCATCGGTCCTGAAACCTCATCGATAATGTATATAAAATATGGTGGGACCAATTTCCTTTAAACTCAATAAAAGACACTGTTTACAAATTGAATCTGAAAAGATATCTCTCGTATCACCGAGACCTCCTGGAATCTGGCCAAATTAATATTGAAATTGAATCCTTGGCAACTCCGATTTCTCTCTGTACGGCTAAAGTTTTAATTAATGAGACTCAAAGTGCTGGAAGTTATCAAATCGGTCTGGCGATATATGAATAAAAAGAGGAAAATATTTCTTTCTGCCTTCTCCCACATTAGTTTGTCTTCATAAAATAAAGAAATATGAATATGTGTGTGTTACACAGTGAGAAATATTTGAGTTGCTAGCTCTCCTTTGCATTAAAAAAAACCACAAAAAAAACCCCCCAAACTGATTTCAGGCCCCTGGTGACCAGGACTTTATTTTGCCGTTGTTGGCAGGATACAAGCAGACTCGTATAAAGAACAGTGAGTTTGGGCCCATGCTGGCCACATGGGCGGCTGTAAGCAAGCAACAGTCAGTCAGATTCAGAGCAGACACACACACACGTATATATATATATGAGTTCCTGTTTTTCTGGCCCCATGGCTGCAGTGCCTCGCTCAGATAGCCAGCCAGTGTCCGGGACTCCCTTCTCTTCTGTGTGAAACCAGCAGAAAAGCTTCCTGCTGGGACTGGCTGGTTGCCAGGTCCCCAGACCCCAATCCAACCATTCCAGCCATCCCCCAACCCACCAACCCCCCCCAAAAAAAAAAAAAAAACTCACCTCCTTTCCCATCCTGAAAAGAACTGAAACACACAACGGAAATTTCCAGGGCCTGTATGCCCAGGAGCGACACCCCCCCACCCCTTTCCCACCACCGCACGCTAACACCCCACCAACCACCAACTCCTCCGTCCTCCCTCCCTTCCTCCCCGTGGCCCCTGCTCTCTCCCTCTGCCATGAATCCGAGGGGACACAGAGCAGCTGGAAGGTGAAGTGCAGCTTGCTGGCGCTGAGCTGAAAGTCAGGCCAGACACCTTCAATCTTAACCCCCCACCACCACCCAAATCCCTCCACCCCATCCCCGGCCTAAAAACAAAAACACCGACCCCTCCAGTTTTGATCAGAGGTGCTTCAGAGGGCCGAAGAGGACACTTTTACTTCGCTCGAGTTTCAGAGGAACAGTGAGGGGAAACGTAGAGGACTACTTTGTTTTACTTTGTTTACCAAATCAATTGTTCTCCGGCGGCTGACTGTTGTCTTAAGTGGATGTAGATTTCAGAGAACGAGACTGACAAATAACTCTAAGGAGAGAGAGTACAGCGGAGGAGGAACCAGCAGAAAAGGGAAACACCCAAGAAACATCTGCCTCTCCAGCCGCAAGACACCACCTATCCTGAAAATCAGTGGGTCTAGAAGTGAAAGAGGACAAAAAAGAAACCACACAGATTTTAAAGGCAAACTGAAATAAAAAAAAAACAAACAAAAAAAAACCGTGCAAGATAGAAGCAACCGTAGGGTCTTCTATGAGGAGATGAACTTAAAGGTGTTGGAAAGGATGAGCAGGACATGTGGAGGAAGTGGAGATTTGGGGAGATTTATTGAATGTTTGATTTTAATAAGCACAACAACGGTGAGCTGGGCTGCTAAGTTTTTGAGCGCAGCTCGGAATGAGACGGGAATCTGAGTGGGGTCAGAATAAAATGTCCGAGGAAGACATTCCACCGCATGTCACACAAAAGAGGAAATAAATGGCACCAGATTGGTCCTGTTGATACTTCAATTAGCAGAAATAAGAGCAGATTCCAGCTAAAGAGTAGCTCTGGAGAAGACTTGTCTTAAAAAGAAACTGTTGTTAGATACAAGCAGACCTCAAATGTTCAGTATTAGCATTTTATGTGATAGACTCACACAAACAATTTACCTTTGGCTGAACACTCCCTGAGTCAGAACTGACGAATGCTACACTGAATGGAGGGCTTAGGTCTGGACTTTGACTGGGCCGTTTTAACACACAAATAAACTTTGATCTAAAGCATTCCGTCGTAGTTCTGGTGTCGTTCTGGAAGGCGAACCGCCACCCAGTTTCTGCCACCCATCAACTCTTCAGTGTGCGTGATGAAGGAAAACATCCCAACAGCATGATGCTGCCACTAATGTGTTTCATCCTGGGTATTGTGCGTTGTGTGTGTTTTGTTTCCATTTGACCAGAGCTCCTTCTTTCACATGCTTACTGTAGCTCCTGTAGCTTTTGTAGTACGAACAGAAAACACGACTTCTTATTCTTTTAGCCTTGTTTCGCTGAAATCGTGCTTATTGCACACATTGCCCCACCTGAGCCGAGAGTTTCTGCAGATCCTCCAGAGCTACCGTCCTCCTCTTGGCTGTTTCAGCAGCTGCGTTTCCATTCACTTACTGTGGCGTTGCGTAATTTGACACTTTGTAAGATAAATTTGCTTGATGGAAACTTGATGGCAATTAAAAAATAAATAAATAAATAAACAATTTGGCCGTATCAAAATCGGTTTATCTTGCAAAACAGCGACGGAAATACTTTTTCCACATCACATGCTGGTGCAAACCCATAAAGAAGAAGATGACAGGAAGTAGCTGGAGGATGATGGCACGTAGTGTTTTTAAATGATTTATAGCGTGAACAAACTTATAATTGTGTGATTTTAATCATGTTTTCTACAGTGGTGAAATTGTGTTTTTTTGATATTCCAGGAGTATCGACAAAATAATGGAAACGCAGCTTCAGACTAATTCTCTCCTTTGCCGTCTGCCAGTTTAGCTGGTCGACCCCCGTCTGGGTTGTGCCAGACTGTTTCCATTATCAGATGACCGGTTGGTTGCACAGCGCTCTGCACTCTGTTCTCTGATTTCTGTTTATAAACAATGTTCAAAACCACATATTCTTGCTCCAGAAAAAAAAAAATGCTACACTTTTAAAGAAAAATCTCACCAAGTATTTTTGTCTAGTTTCTACTTCAGATATGTCAAAACTAACTTTTGAGCTTGTTAAAAGAGTTAACAAGCTCAAGTTGTTAACTCTTTAACAAGTGTCTTGTTAACTCTTTTAACAAGACACTTGAGCTTGTTTAATTATTGAATACAGATTTTTAAAAAGTACTGGTTGCACTGGCAGTTTTTCTCAATATAAGTCAATAAATCTGCCACTGGAGCTTTTTTGGGATCTACTGTATATTTACTTCAAACAAGCTTCTTTACTTCAAATTTTCTGCAAAGTTTCTTGTAAGCTTGTCTTGTCTTATTTCAGTTATTGTGGACTTGAAACTACACACACACACACACAAAAAAAAAACTTGGTAAGATTTTGTGTTTTTGCTGTGGACATAAACACAAATCCAAAAACATGCGTAGACCTTTGTGGCTGACAAATGTAAACAAGCTCAAACGTTACTGACATTTGTGCAAAGGATCTGTAGTTTCTGGTTCAAAGCGGCAATTTTTTGGCTCTATTGTCTGGTGAGTAAAAACCGAAATCTGTCAGCAATATGTTGCGTTCGAGTCTCTTTAATTAATCAAACATAAAAACCTTGCTCTTCCCCCCAAACACCAGACTTTTCCAGTTAACTTTTTTTCCCCCCAGTTTGAACAGCTGGGTTTCAGGTTTCCTTTTCTTTCTTCTCTTCCTGTCTCTGTCACCCACACCCACCGTTTTTTTCTTTTCTGTTTCTTTTTTTCCCCTTCTTTTTGTTGTTTTTTTTTTTACAGTGCTGATCACTACTGCTGTAACATGAACCACTGCTTTGTGTTATTATTCCCCAGCGCTCCGTGTGACAGTCTCGTTCTCCCTGTGGTTTCCCAGAATGAGCGGCAGCAGCAGCAGGTTTGACACACACACACACACATAGTTTCATTCCTCCATACTCTATTTGATGCAATAACTACAGAAAGGAAGATCAATAAAAAAAAAAGAGATGGTCCCATCAGCTGCTCTTTGTTTGGGGATGTTGGTTATGTCCAGAGTCGGTCATTTACTTGGTTACATTTATTTGTGTTACTTTTTTGGGGGGGAAATTTACTTTCATGGGTATTTTTACTACATTGTACTTTTTACCTTTACTTGAGTAATTTTATTATGAAATATGGCTACTGTTATTCGAGTAAGTGAGTAGCTTCTTTGAATTTTTTTATCCAAAAATTCACCAGACAAAGACATAAGCCTGCCGTTTTCATTAACGTTTGTTGTGACAGAAACTTATTTGCAAAAATGTTTCTTTTGTTATCATGTTATTTATATGAAATATTCTCCACCCTTACTCTGTGCTACGTTGCAGCTAGCAGAGCCTGTCGCGAATGCTAGGTGTAGTTAGTAGTTAGCGTAGCCACCGATGACGGCGGATAAACAGTAAGTTCTTTGTCCACCGTTAACAGATTGACCAGCATACACAAGCTTGATTGACGGCGCAAAGGCCCTCCTCCTGGCTCTGATTGGTTGTTTTTGGTCGGGAGCGGTGCATTTCTTCAGATCACAATACCAGCACAGGAAAGAGATCAATCTTTTCACACATTATTGGGCTCATAAAATGGTGACACTTTTAACTAATATGGAAATTTTTGTTGCTTTTTTAATAAAAGCTACATATCCCACCTTTGTGTACTCTTAATGCCAAGTACATTTTTACTATTACTTGAGTAATTCCTTGGATCACTACTTTTTACATTTACTTGACTAAAAACTATGTTGAGATAGTTCTACTCTTACTTGAGTACAGTTTTTGAGGACTCCACCCACCTCTGGTTATGTTCACCCTTGTTAAAGGGGCAGTATTATGTCAAATTCAATCTTTTTTAGCTTTAAATCATGTCATAATGTTATTCCCTCCTCAAAAACATTCCTGGAGTGTCGCCTTGATTCTTTCATGCATGCTGGAGAAATCCTTTGGCAATGATTCAGCTGTGCAAAGAGTTTGGTTGGACTTAGCCCCGCCTCCAAGGCGCAACTCCTCCTCCAAATTCCCATGCTTCTGCCTCACAGAGCCCTGCAACTCCCCACCTTTGCTCCTTCAGACTAGCCAGCAGCAATTAGCAAACACCTGGTGGTACTGCTGATCCTCTGAGCTCAACTGAAACACTGACTTCCTTTAAATCTCAACTAAAAACCCACCTGTTTAGAATTGTATTCGAAACGTAATCAATTACGAATTCAATGATGGAACTTGACTTAATGTCATGTTTTGATCGTTGATTCTATGATGCATGACTTTGTGTTTTTGCGTTTGTTATGATGTAAAGCACTTTGAAATGCCTTGCTGCTAAAAGGTGCTGTACAAATAAAATTTGATTGATCGATTGATTGATTGATTATAGAAGCTACTTCTCAAACACTAGTAAAAACGTCGTTGAAGGGTTACCAGAGGAGTGACTTCATGAAGGTGTAGCTTCAGAAAAAGCAGGAGGTTTTAGAGACACAGAGGCCCAAATTCAAGGCGTTGAATCAGGAAGTCATATCTCTTGTAAGTCATTCTTGATATTTCAAACATTTTTAGAACAACTGAAGCCAACATAATTAGTTGATTGCTTTACAAAATGGCCCAATGAGCTTGGGAAACAAGCTCATTGGGCTTGTTTCCCAATGAGCTTGCTCCTCTCAGCCTCAGGAGGGGAGAAGTTCTGCATCGCAGAAGGCCTCTCTGCTTTCACACAACAAACAGAACTCATCATCTCACACGATGCCTTGCTTGGCTCTCCAGACCTCCCACATCACACACTCCTTCCCAGAGAGTCACAGCGTGTTGGAGCGCAGGCAGCAGCACTGGCAGCAGCTCCGCAGTGTTCACAAGGCAGGATGCGCCGCAGACAACAATGCCGGCCTCCGGAACGCTTTCTCTCTCTATGACACACACACACACACGCATTCCTGTGGGTCTGGTCCTCCTCAGTGGTGATGGTGTTGGTGGGGGGGCTATAAGCTCCTGCAGCTCAGCGAGCTTCGTCCACCACCCCCACCTACCTCTGTGCTGCTGCCCTGTGACCTTTTGTGTGCTCATTTACTCTAACAACAAGCCGTTCTCGCAGCAGAACATTAAGACCTCTTCAGTCTTAATGTTTGGCCCGGATTGGGGGGGATTTATGTCCGGAGGGTTCGTGCCGGTTAATGCTGACGCGGAAGCAAACGACGGGGCCATCGCTTGATCCAATCAGAGCGACATGTATTAAAAGCCGGTCACTTCAAAGCCATTCGTATTAATGATGCCACTTTGGTGCTCCGCTGCAGGGTAATGGGGATCAAAAAAAAAAGAAAAAAGAGTGTACATTCCCATGAATAATCTCCCCAACGCTCCGCGGTGGAACTAAACTGCATTATGGAGGCAGTAATGATCTCCACTGTTATTATGTAAACTGTGATGAATCAGTTATTCACTCAATACGGCCCCTAATTGGTTAATTAGATTTGTGTGTGTGTGTGTGTGTGTAACGATGTGCACATTTGTCTCCCCGGCCTACAGTAGCAGCAAGAGGCGACAGATGGAGGACATTCTGTAATCATGTTGGTTTTAAATGGAAATTGCAGATTTTCCTGAGAGACGTGCGATAATAAGGCGACATGCGTCTGCATCACATGCGACGCCGGAGGCGACAAACGCCTCTGGTGCGTTCAGGGTCACAGTATCTGGTGCAGGTGGAGGCGACGGAGGGGGTTTTGCTGTGTTTTCTGTGTGGAGGGAGAGACAACGGCATGCGGAGAGTGATGATGATGACGACGGTGATGATGATGACATCACGTCTCATCCATCCTGGTTTTTTCCACGTGAACATTTTGCTGCCTGGAAACAGTATGAAGCACCGCGTGAGCTCAGCTCCTGGAATTTTTTGAGTTTCTCTTCATTTTATTTCATTTATTTATTTTTTTGACACACCATTCACATTTTCCTTTCCTTTTATTTTTTTTGATACGTTTCAAAAGTTTGCTTAAAATTTGCATGACACCTGGATAGAAACATAACTAACTCTAGCTTGTGCTAAGCTAGAGCAGAGCTAACTCTAACTAGTATGAGTTTAGTTTTGGTTCTGAGCCCCTGCACCCTGATTACTGCCTTAAAGGCTCTGGATGTGTTCTGCCTCCTGCGTCTGTCCTGTTGTTTCCCATTTACTGTCTCCTTCTCAATACGGTCCTGCGGGTGAAACAGTCACCGGTCAACTATCCTCTTTTGTTACATCCAGTTTGTTGAAGTCAGAGTCACTGAAGAGGATCTCCAAGGGAACCACCCTAGCCTAGTAATCTATTATTTCCTGCAATAGATTACCGTTTGTCCTCCCAGATCCTGTCTGTTTCAGAGTCTGACCCGAGGTCCGATCCCAAGAAGAAGCTGCCATCCATTTTGCGCATTCTACTTCACTTGTGTGATGCAAAAAGTGTCTCCATTGCAGTTTTGCAAAAATAAATCAACTCTGATACGGCCAGCAGACCCACCTCAGAACTTTTTATTGAAAAACGAGGCGGTGTGCTTCCATCGAGCAAATTGATTTTCAAAAGGTCAGTGGAAATGCAGCTAGAAATCCAATTTTGGTCCAATTTGAATCGGAACATCTTCCTCTACTGTTTGCTACGCCCCCTACATAACAAGGCTTATGTGTCGCGTAGTTCAAAGGGAACGTTCGATGGCTTTGCTTCGATAATGACTTTCTTGTTGCAACTCGTCCATAAAGACCAATTTTGTTTCGTGCACAACTAATATCTGTCCAATAAAAAGATTGTCCTGCCTGAAGTGTGCAGCTCCTGTGGGAGAACACACCAAGGTGGGCAACGGAGAGTTTATGGTTGAGACATTTCTAGAAAATAAGGAAAGAAAAAAAATTAGTCGAATTTTGTTCTATTTCACAACAAAGCACTGTTTTGTCTTGGTCTATCACATAACACGCTTTTAAAGTACGTACATGGATGTTTGTGGTTTAGCCAAGTATTCACTAAAGCGGAGTTTACACTCACATCTCGAATGAACTGGAGCAAAAATATCGCACATCCCGAGAGAATAAACCCGAAGGCATTTCTGCCGTAGAGCATTCCAGAAATGTTCTGGTATCGCTGCATGTGGCACAACAAACGTCGGCAACATTTGCTACAGACGGAGTGAAAACACGTGTGAGTACCGCAGGGTGTCGCGCGAAGGATCGTCTGCCGGGGCGGGCGGGCGGAACCGAGGAACTGGTCCGGGTTCTAGTTTAGCAGATGCTCTCCAGGTTTGAAATGTGAAAACAGTTGAGCGGAAGTTATCATCGGAGTACGGTACAAACGCTTCGTTTTCATGTGAGCCTTTGAAAAAGATTTCAAAGCGTAGCCGCAGCTGTGGGCTGACGCTTGTGGACAGCTGCAGTTGTGACCAGAAGTTTTCATTTTTCCATCTCTGACATGAAAGCAGAAATAACTTTGGTGTCTTAATGATTTATTCGAGCCGTTCTTTCAGGACGAGAGTTATTTGCCAAACAACTTGAATTATCTTTTTTAAAACTAAAGCAAGGTGGACATGTCATTTATAGGGCCTTTTCTCTACGGTGTACAAAAGCTTACATATGTACATACAGTAGGTATGGGAAGTATTCAAAACCCTTTCATTTTTTTACTCTTTGTTTCATTGCAACCATTTGGCAAAATCAAAAAGAGTTCATATTATTTCTTATTAATGCAAACTCAGCATCCCATATTAACAGGGAAAAACAGAAATGTAGAAATTGTAGCAAATTTATTCAAAAAGAAAAACTGAAAAAGGAGAGTTAAAGTTAGCTCTGCTCTAGCTTAGCACAAGCTAGGCTAGAGTTAGTTAAAGTTAGCTCTGCTCTAGCTTAGCACAAGCTAGGCTAGAGTTAGTTAAAAGTTAGCTCTGCTCTAGCTTAGCACAAGCTAGGCTAGAGTTAGTTAGAGTTAGCTCTGCTCTAGCTTAGCACAAGATAATTTAGAGTTACCGGTAGTTAGAATTAGCTGCAGTCTAGCTTAGCACAAGCTAGGCTAGAGCTAGTCAGAGTTAGCAGAAGCTTAGCTAGACTTAGCTTAGGTTTAGCTCAGTTAAGATAATTCTAGCTTATTACTAGCTTCTGGTATCATTCTGAATATGGCTGAATGTTCAACCACTGTTTTTTTCAGATTTGTTAGGGTTCATTTACATTGATTGGTTTCCTCATGCTTGAAATTAATTTGGAAGACGTTTGGACACCTGACCAAAGCGGAGGGACGTTTTGCACCAGCATCTCTAACTGGGTGCTGACCAGCTCTAAGCTTGGCCTCTTGATTCTCAGCTGAAATTTGCAGCTATCGCTAACAACAAGCCACACGGCTTCTGGTTTTACGGTCAGACGACAGTAAATTGCACGCATTTGCCCACAGTGACGACAGGAATGTTTAGAGGCTTCAAATTCAAAAACACACGACTGGCTGTGAAGCTTTCCTGTCAGGTGACTGAGCTGCTGCAGGAGGAGATTCATTGGCTGGAGAGCAGCAGGCACACTGATTGGAAACACCTGATTGGTTCTTCACCCCTATATAAAGGCTGCATTAGCAGGTAATGAGCCTGTCCCTTCCCTCTCGGTCCATGATTATCCTCCTGGGGTTTGGTTTGCTTAATTTAACACTTACTCATTTACATGGCTGACTTTACTCACTCCTCCAAATTAAACTATTAATTCAGTTGTTTTCTACAAATAGTATTCTTCTGTCCTTTCTGTCTTTTTTAGTCATAATCCTTGAGCCATGTTGAGATACATGGTGGTGGCAGCATCATGCAAGAGGCCTGCTTTCAAGAATAATACTGAAGGAAGATGATGACCTTCACTTCCTTCAATCATGACTTTATTTTCAAGGTCTGGTTTACGCATGGAGAGAGCTGGATAACATTCAGATTTTGTCTTAATGTCATACATTGCCAGGGGTGTCACTACATTTTAAGAACAGGGGAGGCTTAGCCCCCAGGAGAAGCACAGGATGTGAGCAAACATATCTAGCGAGTACAAAACTTTTCAAACAGCACCAAAAGGTGCAATTCAATTCAATTCCACTTTTAAAATAGTGTTTATGGTAATAGAAACCTCCTCTACTACAAAATATGTATTTGACTAAAAAAAAAAAATCCCACCAAATTATTTAGTTAGACTCCAGCATAAAACAGGTCTATTTACGGCTCTGATGTCATTTGTGTCTTCAGGAAACTAATAAATTAAAATGATCTCCAACAGTGACATACAAGAAACGGCTACATATTAAGCCAGAATTATGCCAAACATTTGCTGAGCTGATGGCGACTCGTTTGGTTTCTCTGCAACCTTCAGTGTTGTTAAAACTGACTGAAGATCCTCCTGGATCTTCAAAAGCATCTACCGATGATATCACATCTACGGGAATATGAGCATATGCAGACTTCTGATCGCAGCTATACTTTGTGTTTCATGGCAAATAACATACAAGTGTTGCTCATTTCGTGCCTCGCCTCCACTCTTTTGGAAACAGTGAATCAGCGGCGGCCGTCATGACAGGATCGAGTCACAGCCGGTTCACTCGGAGGCGACTGCCTGTGACCTTCCCGCTCCGAGGTCATCGCCCCGTGCAACTCAACTTAACCCTGCTTCTGGCAGTCGGCACTGCTTCTCCCCTGAGGCTGTGAGTCCTTCGCTGACCCAAAGAATCCCAGAACAACAAACCCTTCTTCTCTCCCTTTTTTTTTTTCTCTTACTGCGAGTGGGGGGCCTGGAAGTCATCACTGATACTGGCAACAGTCAGAGAGCTTGGAGGTCATCAATAAAGACTCCATTTACTTAACACCGACCCAAACACCTGCTCATTCATCACGGCTGACACACGTCGGCCTGGTTCATTTCTCACACAGGAGCCGGTCAGCCGGCACAGATCTCGATCGGGTCACCTCATCTCTGCAAGCGGAGCCGAGTCAAAGCGGCAGCGTGCAGATGGATGGAAAGTTCCCGCATGGCGGACAGATTCCGCCTCGTCACCGATTCCCTGTGTAGTCTGACAAGCCAGATTCAGCGCTGTTTATTTTTGACATTACAAGCAGTGGCGCGCACAAACACTTTTTGGGGGGCAGGTGAGGATGAAAGGGGCACCTTGTGAGGAGAGTAGAACCACCAGCTGCCTTAGCAGGGCAAGATTTATTACAAACGTTTGTTTAGTCTGGTTGTGCAGATTTTTAAAAGCAGAAATGTTACATTGGCCTACACACTACATGGTAAGAACATAAAAAGAAAATAAAACATTTTGAAAGGTTTTTTTTTTGTCCACAGGTTCTGTAGCACCACCTACTGTCCATCTGTGCCTGTCCCTGATTGCAAGTACTGTGGCTTGTACCACGCACAAACAGCAATAAGATGGAAAATAAATGTATTTTAATGTAATCAGACAAATGCCAATATGGTAAAAAAAAAAAAGACTAACACCTGCCGATAGCAGATGCTAATGCCAATGTGTTCCATTATGATCTATGCTCTGTAGATCTTCTCCTTGCAGTCAAATTTGGATTTTCTTCAAAAACAGGGTTCGGTTTGGAAAATAGTTTTAACTTAGACTTTAAGAATCATGTTTACAAATGTGAAAAAACTAAACAATACCGACCAACTCCAAGGCCCAAATTTTTTGTAAAAAAAAAAAAAAAAGAATAAGAAAGGTTAGAGATCAACAGGACCCAAGAAACAGTGAAGCACGGTGATGGCGGTATAATGCTGTGGTGATGGTTTTCCTCAGTGATGTGAGAGGAATGGGGGAGGGAGGGTTGGAGAAAACTCGGCCACATTTACAAAAGACTGGATGTTCGCCGATATCTATGGTTTAGTCAAAGCATATTCACGTTTGAACGGCCCAATCAAAGTCCAGTCCTGGATGGCACTGAGAATCTGTCATGACTGGGAAATTGGTATTCACAAAGATTTTATGTACCATCTGATGTAGAAGAAGCTATTGATCAAAGGAGGAAGTTCCAGATGGTTTTGCTGTTGTGGCTCTGCGCACACACACACCACACTTCTCAGCCACTTCACAATGATCCACTATTCTGTGTTGATATATTATAAAATAATCATTAAATAAACTTCAAATTATTATACGCTGCTATCATTTTGGTTAACATAGAAATGATTGCACTCATCTTGTAGAGATTTCAGTTTGCAAAGTGGAATGAATTGAACCACAAGTAAAAACCTTGGTATTAAAAAACACTGTTTACTGTAAAAGGAACCGTTAAATTGCTTAAGTAAACAGTTTGGGAAACCTAACTTTTTATTAGATTTTAAAAATGGGGGTAAAAACACACCTTCATCGACCTCCTTCTATCTGAGGCGTCTTCAAGAAAGAAACTGTTCTGTCGGCCTCCAGCTGGGTTAGCACTTTGCCCTTTGCTTTCTTAACCGTTTACCTGCGGGGCGGAGGTGGGGTCAGGTGTGTGTGTGTTTTTAACGTATGAAACAGACAGAAAGGAAACAGAACCAGGTGTGTGTGCGTGAAGAACAGAAGAGAGGAGACACGCGGTGGAACCCGCACATTTTGTTAAATATGTTTTATATCGAAAGAAATTGATTTGGGGAAGAAAAAAAAAATCGATTATTTTCATTTGGGTCAATAAAATACCAGAATTTCCACATAACTCTATGCTTTGGTCTGCCTGATGATGTCGTTTTTAAACATTAAATGATGTTTCTGAGTACACGTTTACTTGAGTATATTTTTTGGTTACACCACCAATCCCCACACTTTATATTCAGAAATTGCATGTTTTGGAGGTTGTGTTTTTTTTTTTAATAGAGCAAATCTGTTTCCTTTACCCAGCAGCTCCGTCTGGTTTTGTCGTCCGGAGTAAGAAGTTGAGACATGTCCGAACACTGGTGGAGAATTGTGCAGGTGTGCTTCTCTGATCTGTTCTGCCTCGGCTCAACACGCTGTGCTTTTCCTCTATTTACAGAGAGTTGAGTAAAGAACTTGGCTGATACGTCTTCACAGTGTAATGAGGCTGAGTTGTGTGTTGTGGGGTTTTCTCCTATGCAGAGGAACATAAATAATTAGTTTTGTGGGAGGTTTGATGTGTTAAAATTGCTTTTGGAGGTCCATACTTTTCCACAGATTTCATTTCAAAGCGATTAATGGACAATATATGGGCAGACGGCTGAATAGACCCAGACAGGAAGTAAAGTCCATACTTTCTTTTTTCTTTTTGTTGACTTTTCATATCGGAAGCATGTTTCCAATAGGTTTGGATTTCCCTGAAAGTTTCAAACAAATCATGCAATTATTGACAATTAAAAAGAATCATCACCTGCATAAAAGTGAAACTTGAGCTCAAAGATGAGCCACAGCTTGATCCTCAAGCATCGGTTTGATTTAATAAGCATTCTTGACGTTAAATATTGTTATAACTCTGCATCATCGATACAAATTATGAAACGACCCGACCGCTAGCTGGTGGGGGTGGGGGGTTTATTAACAAGAAATATGTTAATATAGTGCAACATATGCTCTGCTTTTAATACTACTGATGCTGCTTTCAGTGACAAATGGGAAATTAGCATTTTGAGCTTTGTTCCTAAACTGTGGGACTATTTGCTCACTCAGTTGTTCACAAAGCGGTGAAAATAAGTAAGAATTTGCACAAAAATAAAACAAACTCCAAAGTTTATTTGATTGAACATTAAATATCTTGTCCTTGCAGTGAATTTTAATATTCCTTAGGTTGAACAGGATGTGTGGTTCTAAATAAAGGAAACAGGCAAATTATAAACTTATCCATTTCCCTCAGCTTTTCTAACCACAAACTTTTTATTTTTTATTGAGATGTTATCTGACACAGGATCACACTATGTCTTTATGAGTGGGATTTTGTGATTTCTTTATTTCTTTCCTCCCACACAAAAATCTAAAAAGTGTGGCATGGATAGGACAGTCATAACTCTGCTACTCCTAAATGAAATTCAGTGGGGGATGGTGTGTTCAGGTGATGTGCGGCATTAGTTAAGACGCAACATAATGCGAACAGTAAGTTCAGATTTGGCCTAAACCGACTAGAGCACCTTCTTCAAAAGTTTCATAAGTAAAAAAAAAGAAAGAAAAGAAAAACAAAGTTGATGTTCCACTTGAAGAGACCCAGGAAATATTTGATTGAGTGCAACAACAACCACTAACAAAAAGGGAAAAGTTCAGTGAGCTGCGCTGCAGTTACTGGGGGTAAATGTCCTTGCTGCAGCGGCAGCTGTCCGGAGCGGGTCTAAACCAATCACAGCTGTGCGCACACAGAGACGCACTGTGACAGCAGAGCAAAGAGTGGAGCTCGAGGGTCTCTCGTTGTTGCTCAGCCTTTGTTTCGGCGCCCTCCTCCCGCTCGTCTTTCACTCCACAGGAGAGTGGCGTTGAGCTTAGAGAAATACCCTCTTAGCATCAGTAATGGAGGCTCACCGCAACGAGCTCAGAAAGGCCAGACAACTTAAGACCATTCAGATACTAATTAACTAATTGAAACGGGTCTCTAAATGAGGAGGCTCGTGTAACTTGTGCTTAAAATGAGGCGGAAAATCAAAGGTACAGTGTGTAAAACGGCGCGGGGCCGCCCCAAATTTGTCAATTGCTCTCTTATCCCTGAGCCTATAAAGAGCTGATTTATAGTCCGCTTTTATTTTTCGATTTCTCCCTGAACTAGTTAGATGGTGAGGCGCCACCCCCCACCTCCCATCAAACCCCCACGAGGTCAATCCCATGAAGTTGTAAAGTGAGATGTAACAGACATTCACGAGGGCCCCGGCGTTCAGGAAGACCGGGAGAGTTGGTAGAGAAAAACAGAGCGGGAGAGATTCAGTGGGAAGAAATAGACTCCATTTTTGTGTAAGTCCTCCCCTCCAGCTGTCACCCCACTCTCCATCCCATGGGGGGTTGCCAAGGTGACAGGAGGCCACATGTCTTGGGGGCGTCGTTTTTGGTCAAAGGACCCCATTGTTCTGGTGTTAAGCCGTCTTCACTGTGCCCGTCTGCCAGGGAGAGGGGGCTTCACACTGCTTCCACACACACACACACACACCCACGCACTCCCTCTCCCGCGCTCTCAGACGGACAACACACACCCACTTGTATGAAACGTGCAGCAGTTCGGTTGTAGACTCAAACACTAGAAAAGCTTAGTTAAATTTCAAAGTTAAAAATGACAGAAACTCGGGGCGTCGTGTGGCAATATCGACCTCAAAGAGGCCACGAAGTTCGCTTCCCGTCATCGGTTCCTTTTGCCGCAGGTCTTTCCCTTTTTCCTGTCGAATTACTGTAAAATAAAGGCCACTAGAGACAAAAAGAGAGAGATTCAAACACGAGGTCAACAAATGTTAAAGCTTTTTATATACTATAAGTGAAGAAGTTATTCCGCATCAATTTGATATAAATTCAGCACCTCAGACGTATTTAGCGCACATTTTATAGTTGAAGTTGGGGTGCAACTCATCAAAATGTCCACAAGATGGCAGTGTTGCTACACTGCATCCACATATACATTACAGCTCATGATTGTGTCCATCCGTCTTCCAGTGGGGGGGCACAAGGGGCCTTGGCACACGCACACACACACACACACACTTACTCCGCAGAGCCAGAAGTCTCCAGCGTCCTTCAGCCAAGTGACTGACTTGATGTAAAGGGAGGTAGTCAATTACCCAATGATGGATAGATTACAGTCATGCATCATTCGGGAGGATGGGGGGGAAGCCAATTTCCCGATGTGAACTGAATTTGAAACTCAATTTGTTACTGCTCCCTCTGTTCTTCTCAGATAGATGGATTGGGAAAGCGGCGAGCAGCTGATTTGAATCTATAACTGGCGGACGGTCGGCGAGGTTACGGGTCAATACATGGCCAGTTTGAAAATGGAAATCTGAACAGTCATTTACGCAGCAGTTTGTTCGGCTAAAGAGGAAGAGGTCTGAGGCTGTAAATGAGAGGAAAAACTGCTTTACTGGAACTGGATGTGAACACAGATGCAAAGAGAAGCAGTTGGACTGTTTTACATATGGACACTTTCTGATTCAAGGACAAAAGATTTAAAAAAAAAAAGCTGTTTCACAGGTGAGCGCTATATGCAGTTTAAAAGAAATAAAATTATAGATCCCACATATTAGCAGTAAAGCCATCTTTATCTGTCCACATAGTCGGTATTGACTAGAAGATACTTGATCCAGTGACTTCAGAGTGGGACAGAGTGACGCTGAGGATGCACTGTGATTACCAGCTGAGTGGGTGATATTGATCAGGAGGCGGTCAGCAGAGATCATTGGGCTCTTAGTGTATTGACCGACTTTGTTACTCGAGGGAAACTGAAGTCATATCAAATAATTCACAAGGAACAAAACTGTCGATGCTTTCCAACTAATGTACAACAATCAGTCTCCTTAGACAAATCGACTCGATTCAAGACAAACGGATCGGAGTCATAGAAATTATAACTTCCCTGGTGTCAGTTGGCTCGATGAGGAGTCCTGCGTCTCCTCGGGGAGAGCCGGTTGGACAGGCAGCGCCGCGCTGAGCCTTCTGTTGCGGGTCCTTCTGCGAGCCTCTTTAATTGACTCGGGGGAGGTGTGAGGCACCCAGGTGAGTCCGGCGCTGATGTACTCGGAGTCCGCCCGATTCCTCAGACTGCGGCGTACCGTGCGCTGCTGACCTCTGGTGGCGACTGGTTGGAACACGTCCTCGGGATTAAAATCAGCCTGCCAAGGGGCGAGGTCCACATTGGGTCCCCCTTCCTCCTCCTGATTCCCATTCCCCTCGCAGTCGGGTTGGTGCTCCCCTGCCTGATGTGGTTCCAGCAGGACTGAGCTCCTTCTGCCTCGTTTAGCTTGTTTTTTTGCTGGTTCTGCCTTGCTGGAGTCTTCACCTAAAGGAGCGCAGCTGGAAGTTGGTGTCAACGTACTTGGGTCATATTCCGATTTGCTTGAGTCGGTGCGGAGAATATCAACAGAGGGCTCCTCAGGGTCGGCTTCACGTTGCTCACTCTCGGTGAGCATCGACAGAGTTCCCTGTGAAACGTCAACTTCTAATTGCTGCTCTGTGATTTCCTCCCGAAGCACCTCGCAGTCAGCAACACTGACCTTTCTCTTCTTCCGTCCTTTCTTGGCTATAATCCTTGGCGGCCTGTTGTCCCTCCCTGGACTACTGCTGGGAAGGCTGACAGATTTAATGGAAAAGTTTCCCTCTGTGCAATCCTCTCTATGTAGAGTCACATTTGGCATTTGAAGGTTGATGACATTTCCTTGATGTGTGGCTGTTTAGAGGGAAAAATGAGAAAAATCTTAGCACTTTGTTTCACTTCTGCCTTTTCTGCAAAAAACCCCCACAAAGGTTTCTCAGACTCTCCTGAACCGAAAACACACAAACACAATCAGTAACTGCAGCTAAAGATGGATATAGCAGATTCTACCTGTGGGGCTCTCAAAGGTCTGCTGTCCGGCTGAAGACTGCTGGATGAAGGACAGCCTCTCTGTGATGGGACTCAGGGTGGGGTTCTTGGAGGCGTACGCGCGTGAGCCGTACAGAGAGTAATCTACATCCTTATTCCAGCGGCGGGCGGCTGAGGGGGCCGCCTGCACAACAATGTTAGGAAGGGAAAAAAAAGGTAAATTCAGCAGTCTGGTCGATATAAACTTGTGTCGTGAAATGCACACCTCTAAGCTATTTTTCAAACTGTTTTCTTGGTCATGTGTTGGTATTGATGGTGTACTTGCATATTAGTCTCTTTAGTGGACTCCAGTACACTGCCACCTACTGACAAACTAATGTAAGTTAATATCTGAGGTACTTCAAATGGCACAATTGGGTCATTCTAGATGTAATGTTGTGTCTGCATCTTGTTTTTTTTTTGTTCTTTAGCTGTACTGAATAATTATTGTAGAATTACTAGTAATTTGTCAATACAACAAAGTTTCCCTCATGCATCAAAGAGCTAGATCAATTCAACATTTCTTAATATGATAATAGCAATAGAGCCAAAGAGATCATTTAAATCAATTTAAACAAGAACAAACTTATTTGACACGTTTATGTTGATTTTAGGACAACGGACTTTAGAATCCAACTCTGTATAAATGACTTAAGTTTTTTTAAGCATTTTCCAACAGCATAAGCTGAATGAACAGATACTCCATTGAATTTTATCCATTCATTTAAGCAATTTAGGCCAAGATTGTGAACCAAAACTTTAACTTGGAAGTATCCACGGACATCTTACTTTATCTTCTATATCGATACATGAAGTATTAAATGTAGTGATTTATATTCTTCCTAAAGTTCTGTTCTATAGTTGATTAGATGTATATTTTATAAATGCAGTCAGACTCTGGGTTTAAAAAAAAAAAAAAAAAAAAAAAAAACACAAAACGATTAATTACATGCACAACCATATTCCTGTCATAAAAGCCACAGCTGCCCTGACACTACATGCCATTTCAAAACCAGTAGAAAAAAGCAGATAATGGATCAACAGACAGAGGATTGGGACTGGATTCTTTTTGTCAATGCCGGGTTTAGATACTGTTTCCACGGTAACATTCAAGCGCTTTTCAAGGTAGGTTTTCAAACTTTTCCAGCGTCACACATCGGAGATTAAAAACCATACAAATGAACTAAAAAAGATAGTTTGAATTCCCTATTGTATGCTATTATTTATCAGTTATTAAAAATGTCTTGTGACAGTATTCAACAGGGACGAGGTAAACTAAAATATAACAATTTTATGTCTCATAAAATGTTGGTATTAATCAGATTTAACTTCAGACAGCGAGAGAAAAAAAAAGTGTCTCTTTTTGTTAGGTGTGTAAAAATATATGGTCTCTACTGTAATAATGCTTTCCAAATTTAGGCTTTAACTTTTGGACTTTTTACATTCAAGCACTTTACAAACCTTGGAAACACCTAACTGAAATTCAAGCGTTTGCATGCTGTGATGAGTGTTATGCAAAAAAAAAAAAAACTTGCATGTGTCTAATTTTTGACTTTATGAGGGTTAAGGTTGTCATGTATTCTTTACTTGTTTGACTAAGAAGACTGTCAAATTTGTTGGAAAATTAAAAGGAGAGGAGAAAAAGCAGAAAGTTCTTTAAGATTAGCTGAGGTATTCAACCAACAAAACGTTCAGATTCCTGCACTGAGAGGATTTACTTTAAGTTGAAAACTTAAAGTAAGTTTCCAATTTACTTTAAGTAAGTTGACATTGTGACATCACTCTCACAACATCCCACCATGCAGCTCCCTGCTGGAGGACAAAAACTATTTGTTGACGATGACCACCATTGGTTTTACTATCAAGTTGTCAACATAAGACGATAAATCTTAAACGTACAAGTGACGCATACAAGAAAAAGGGACGCAGTTCTTTGCTTCTAATTATCAACACTGCAACAACGAGATAAGGTCAGGAAGAAGTTAATTAAAAAAAAGAAAACAATAGCGAGGGAGAGGGAAGTAGCTATGCTAGCTTGACTTTGACAACATTAACATGTACGTGATGCAGAATTCGGTGTGTTTTGGTTTAGTTAAAAAAAAAAAGTTATCCACACAAACTTTCAGACAGATCATCAGTGGAGCAAGGTGTTTAAATTAGCTAATCAACCACAGTTGTGTTCAGGCGATCATTTATTAACAACTGCAAAATAAACATTAAGCCTGAAAACGTAATACTGTAGCAGACTGAAGGTTCTGTTCTTTGCTTGGGAAATGCTTGCATGTTTTTTTGGTGTTTAATACAACAAAAAACATACCAGTGGAGCAGTTGTCAGCTGCTATGGCAACGAGTCTGCTTTGAGCGAGAAAAAGGAGGAATACAAGTGATTGAGTTATTCTTCAACAGTTTTTCTGTGTTATTTTTCCCTTAGCTGGGGCACACTGCACTAAATTAATAATGCGTGAAATCTCTGGATTTAAATGTGTCTAAACATTCAACAGAGCTCAAGAACAACTGCTGTTGAATTTAATAACCTGGAAAATGTAACCAGTGTTTTTGGTACAGTAACCTCCAGTAAGTTTGGTTTTTATGTACAGTCACTAGTTTTAGTGACATATTAAAAGGTGTTTTAATATGGGCAAAATACAAAAAATGTCATTGCAGATCTACGCCGATCTATGCTCGGCTATATAGAGATAAATACACATTTAGGAGCAATACAGCTCTCTCCTAAACCCGAGCAAAGTAAGTCGGAGTGAGATCGCGCACACATCAAGTCTGTGTCTGGCCTCCGGGATCATGTGTGCAGAATCCTCAGAGAAGAGGAATGTAACAAGCAGACCCACCTTCATCTTCCTGCAGGCAGACTTGGCAGCGGATCGCGTCAACCTCTTCAGGGGTTCACCGTCCTCTGGCTGCTGGAGGAACAGACAGTTGGCCTGAGGATACATCATATGCACTGTGTGTCTGCCGCGCTCTTCCACACACCGAGTGGAAGTTTCAGAGCGTGATTAGGTTCATATCCAGAAGGAATTAAGCAGTAGATTAGATGGGAGAGGGCAATGACCCCTGAATTATTAAAAAGTTGATCTTATTTGGCAACTGAAGAGTTCTACAAGTAAGAATCAGTGAGCGGTGGAAGCAGACCTCTCTCTTTCGCTTGCCGGGCCGCGCTCGAGGCTTGCTTTCAGACGACTCCTTGTTCTGTGGAGAGACGAGTTCACACGTTTTCAGACTAATTAAAAGCTTTGCTGCTTTGTATTAGAAAAAGCCAAAGAATCTATTGTAAGAGGATGAACTTTGTCCAAATAAAAAGTTTAAATGCAAGTAAAGTTTCATGTGTTGGTGCACTTAATAGAAAACTGATTTCTCCAGTATTTTCTCAGCTGCAGATTCCTGATCAGGGGATGGTGGAGGGAAAATTGGCAGCTTCTTGTGACTGACTGATGCCATCACTTTTTTTTAATAACTACACAGTATTTATTTATGAAATTTTGCCATTACTGTGCAGTATTTTTATTCTTTATATTCTATCTTTGTGTGAGTCTATTGTTGTTCCCTGTCGCTTTGCTGATGTTGCACAGAAATTTCCCCATTATGGGACAAGAAATTATGTCTTTTCTATTCTAGTCTTCACTGAACATGTCAACACCAGGGTATCTGCAGGCTTCAGCAAGTCAAATTTAAGAATTTTTAATTCCACTTTTAATTAAATTTAAGCTAGAAAAAAAAACTATAAATATGGCACGCAAAAATGCTAGCTAGCAAAGGTATATTAGCAGCTAGATACCAGTAGAGTTGATTGCCTCAAGTCACAGAACACAATTAAGATGTCTGCACTTCACCTGACAGAAAAGTCCCACAATGAAGAAAATAGCTGTACACAAGATTAAATAATCCTGTAACGACAAAATTTAATACCTGTAATTAACATATTTAAGTGGCCTTAATTGTCAATAAATGGATTTAAGACTTCCTGAAATCCGGGCATGTTCAGCAGACACCCTGAACATGCCCGCTGAAAGTGAAAATGTTAAAGTAGAACCATTTATAAGATGTGGAACAAATTTTGACTTTTTTTTTGGTATCCCTCGCTGAATTAAACATTTACAGTTCAAACAGTCAGATAAACACAATGACTTCACCCAGGCTGCTCTTTCACAAATACTTGATCTTGACATTTAGTCAGGATGGGGTCACACCTTCGCTCTTCTTCTGTTTGTGGACTGGATCGGAGTCGGACTTTCAGCGGCGCCGTCGAGTTGCTTCTCCTCGGCCGTTGACTGATCCGTCTGAGAGGTTTGGTTTGGTTCCGAGTCGGATTCTGAGGCAAATGGGCGAAAAAAAGAAGCAGCAGCAAATCAGCTTTAAATAACTGGCCTTCAGCTACGGCTGATAATGATTCTAATTTCATGGATGGTTACAATAACAGAATGCCCACAGATATTGCACAGTAACTGCTAATACCTTTAATACGTGGGAAAGATGGTGGCAATTAATAAGAACAGCAGACGTAGGATGCAGCAGGACAACAGCCATGCATGGAAAATACTTTCATATTTCAAATATAAACTCATCAAAACGTTCCACCAACTATTTGCTTATCAACTTCTGTCAACGCTGAAAATAAATGCATGAATAAATGAACACAAGCCTCCTAAAGACGATTCTGACAAATAAAAATAAGCTGAAGCTTAAAAGGCATCAAAATGCTCTGTATGCACTTTAAGTGAGAGGTAAACAACAGGAGGCAGAAGCTCTGAGGTAACATAGCAAACAGAAAGCATCAAATAGGATTATGTCAAGGGGAAAAAGGAAAAGTCTGCAAGTCACACTTCAAACTGGAATAATAACCTAATAAAACAAATGATCTGTTTGTTTCCATGCAGCCGCTAAACAAGAGTGTCAAATCCTCCCATTCCTCTGATTTAATTATTGTGGCTGGGATGAAAATGTGGAAAGTATGAGAAGCAGTTTACCTGGCAGATGCTGAGAGAGCGACTCCTGGTGGAAAGCCATGTTTAAATTTAACGGCGGAGCATTAAAAGGACAATCTAGGAATGCAAAGAAAAGAAAAGAAAAAACATGGTTATCACAGACAGCAGGACGAAAACAAGAACATCAACATCAGAAGAGTTCTACTCAACCCGCTTCACTCGACACAGCCGAGTCCATCGTCTCCATGGACGGGAAAACAATCTAAGAGAAAGAAAGAAAGAAAAAAGTGAATATTTGTTTAGCCTTAGGCTTTAATACAACAAACTTCACAAATTTTAAGCGATTTTAAGAATTTTGTTGTCAGTGTGGTCACCATTATAGCATCAAACACTATCTTGGTGTGTCACGGTAGGTTTTATTGGACGATAAATTGTCCCAGAAATTATTGCAATCAAGGATAATATCGTTGTATTGAAACCAAACAATCAAAACAACCAAAATCAGCCGTAATTTCATAACTGCTTATGCA
This sequence comes from Brachyrhaphis roseni, assembly GCA_903066815.1. Taxonomy (NCBI): domain Eukaryota; kingdom Metazoa; phylum Chordata; class Actinopteri; order Cyprinodontiformes; family Poeciliidae; genus Brachyrhaphis; species Brachyrhaphis roseni. The sequence continues at coordinate 63,421 of CAEFZY010034769.1, forward strand.
AAAGAAAATCAACTTCACATCAGTTCGAAATGCCAATAGATTCATAAACACAAAAAGGATATTGTGTTCATGGTTTCGGCATGTTTTAGGTAGTTTGTACCACATTAATTACTGTTTTCATTTATTTCAGTTACCAAAAAAACTCTCAGTTTCAGTTTTTGTTAGTTTTAGTAAATTATAATAACCTTGGGTTGTACTGTGTGTCAAAAGTTCACCTGCTTTTCTGCGATATTACAGGGGAGCGTTTCTGTAACGACTGTTGTCCAAATGAAAATGAATGATTTTAATTTACAGTGTGATTAATTGATTTATTGCTCGTAGAGACAGGTTTAACACCACACACACCTTTCCGTCCTCGCCGTCCTCTCTCTCCTGTGCCACTCTGTGTTTGCGAGGCATCGAGAACGTGGGAGAAGCACCGAACGCAGCAAAGCTGAGAAGCTCCAGCTGGTCTTCAGAGTCGCTCCTCTGCGGCGTCTTCAGCACCGAGCGAGGCTGCAGGCCCCCGCCCGGGGTGGCCACTCGTGCTGGGGTGCCCCCCTTCTTTAACGGAGTGCTGGGGGGCAAGTTCTTATCAAAGAACTCGGGAGATAAAGGACCCCCGAAGTGCACCTGCTTCTTCTTCTTCTTCACTCCAGGCGTCTCGTCCACGTTTACTGTAGCAAAGCAGCGAAAGCTTAAATTTATAAACATTGCTGCCACTTTTATTTCAGCATAAGCACTTGTGCACAGCTGAATCTATAATTTACTAGTAATTGTATGGAAACAAGTCAGGTTTTACAGCGTGGTACATAACAATGGAGCCTCGCAGACAAGGCTAGAGTAAAAAACAAACAACAACAAAAAAAAAAAACAAGAGCTGCACTGAGCATTAAATCTCAAAGGTTAGACTAAAACAAGATCAAAGGCCAGCTTCCCTCAGTGTGTGTATGTGTGTGTGTTTACCTGGGGATTTCATCTCCAGCAGAGTGGGAAGAGAAGAGATGTGGAGTGGTTGGGAGTCTGAAACGGCTGAGGGGTCGTCAGAGGGAGGTCGGTCTGGGCTTTGGTGTCTACAGGAAACATCCTGTTAGGAGGGAAAGTGGGGGATACTCAGTGAATCTGGGCTGCAGCTGAAAGGACAGCATGCTGCTGCTGAATGGGAGTCTGTTTCTGGATAAAATGGTTTTATTTAGGGCCACCAGGGGGCGCTTCAAAACGCCAGAGGCAAGATGAAGGGGAAAAAGTGAATTCAATTCAATTCGGTTTATTTCCACAGCGCCAGTTCACAACGGCACTTAACGAGAAAAATCATTTCAGTTCAATAATCCATACATTCCAATTTATCCTAATTAAAAATAATATATTTTTTAAAAGCAAAACTAAAAAACATATATATATTTTGAAAATCAAATTTGTTTTGAGGCCTCCATTTTGATAGTCAACAGAAAAATGGGTTGTGAGGGAGGAGGGGAGACAGGCAGCAAAGGAAGAAAAAAAAAAAAAACATTATTAGAAAATAAGCCAAAAATAATCTATTAGAATGTTAGTTGCTATGCTCATCTCTCTGATTGGCTGCCAGTCAAATTCATCAAGCTCCTTTGGTGAACCCAGCTAGCTAGCGTAGCAAGTACAAAATGAGCAAGTTTCTGACAAGGAAAAAAAAGTATGAGGCAGCAATTATGCTAAATGTAATAATCACAAAATAATAAATAAAAGTGAGAAAAAAAACATTCTAAAAGTTGATGGTCCATTGCATATGTCTGTGGGTGTTTGACACAGTGCCACGCTGCTTTGAACAGATGTTTTCCTTTGCTAATTCATTGACAAACTTTGTTTTGTATTTACTCAGGTTATCTTTTGATATAACAGCCGTTTGATGATATTCTAAGACATTTAAATGTGACAAAAAGAATCTGTAAAGTATTGTGCAAAAATGCTAATTTTATCACTCATCTCTTTGCATTTTCCTGTAAAATCAGTTTTTTAAACACTTTCCAAAGGAAAGGAGAGGATAGGTCTATCTACAATTCAAAAATGGTATGCATTTTAATGTTTTTCCATTAAAAAAGTGTCCTTTTGTTAGAATGTGAGGTATTCAAAGGTACAAACTTCAAACTGATTCATAGCTACATTGTCTGCTGGCTGAGTCACTTACACACCACCGTCTGAATGAAAGATGAGTGGGGAAATTGCCTAACAAATCCAAGTTTTGCTTGGTGCAGTGGATTATATACGACATATTTGAAGTTTTATTTTCAGATCGCTGCCAAAGATAAATTGTCAGTAAGTACGAGTTTCCTCTGACGATGGAGCAGTAAAGGCGTCGCTCCTCACTAAGTAAGCGAAAAAATTTGGCTGATGCAACAAAAACCTATGAGCAAAAGCATTCATGTTTCTGTCACAGCAGACTCATTTCTTAAAAGTGCATTTGTTAAATATGGCCGCTGGCAAATAAAGTGTCTCTGCAATATGGTGTCGACACTAAAGGGAGTCATGTTTTAATCATTCCTTTCCTTTTCCAGATCATCCACTCCAGACTCATTTGGAACATCGGTTTTCCTCTCTGGCTGCCAAATGTTTTCACACCTCGACGTGGGATAAGATAAACATTTGCTTATATACCAGGAGTCCAAACTTTCTCTACAGCAATACCAGTACGTGTGTTTGCATTGACCATATAATTGCGCAAATTCGGATTACGAAAACAGATTTTGAAGAAAGAAAAAAAAAAACTCATGTTTTTCAATATAAAGTTTGTGTGTTAGGATGAGGTTTAGCAGTAGCAGTATTCAAGTTTTTGTGTTACAAACTGCAATGGAAACACTTTTCGCATCATAAGTCATGTGATCAACAATCAGATTTTACTACTGGCAGAAACCACACAGACGACAACAGGAAGTGGTAGGCACGGCATGTTTTTTTAAAATAACTTATCGCATGAACAAACAATTTAATTCTTATTTACTGGAAACACTGCAAAATCTTTTTTTTTTTTACAATAGCAGAATATCGATGAAGCTTTGCACATGTTCGGAATGGAAACACAGCTAGCGATTTCTTGAAAAAGAAGAAAAGTTCATCTTGATCTCAAAAATTGAGATAAGAGATGCAGAGATAGCTCAAAAACCAGCAAACTATTTCCATCTTCTTTTACTCATGGCTCCTTTTCTTCATAGTGTGGCAATAAAGGGCTTGAAGTGATTTCTATCAGGATGATATCACTGCAAATACTTCTGTCCTTCTTACTGATTTTAATCTCACCACTTCCCATTTATTTCTCTTATTTTCAGATTAGACACTTTTATTTAATCTCTCTTCTGTTGTTTTTCTCCCTTTTCTTGGGTAAAGGAGGTGTGGAATTGGACTGTCTGATGAGTGAAACTTATCAAAAATACTTTGTGGTTTAATAGACAGTTGTCATGGTTCATCCTGTAATCTGAGTCACATGTTCTAACAATTTCTGAAAAGTTGGGCTGGATTTTTAATTTTTTTTCTTTTCACAATGTCAAAAGTTTTAAGAACACAGATTGTTATGGATCCTGTAATTGCTCTCTTTGGAGGCTCATATTCTCAATAACAAACAACGTCTCAGCAACTCTCTTTTCCCCATCTGTTATTGCTTCGGTTGCTATGGAAACCACATAAACCACCATCCATCTCTGTGCCTTAAGGATGTTAAGTTGCTCTTTAAAATTGCAAAAATTAATTATTATGCTAAACGGCGATTCTAATAGATTTTTCACAAATGGCAAACGTTTATCGACTACATTAATTCTTTAGGACCTCTGTGGTGTGCTATGTTGCACAGAGTAACTTATTTTCCTCTAGGTTCTTTTCTTAGTATGAAACTTTGGTTGCTCAGGGAACAAAGGAGAAAAGGAAAAGAAAGAAGGTAGAGAATAAAAAAGAGAGGAAGAGAGAAGAAACTGTTCAATTAACATGCCTTTCCTTTTGACTTTTTGGAGGAAGAAAGGAAAAAAAGAGAAAAGGAGAAAGAAAAAGAAAAAAAGCAGCTTTAATGATCATGGCTTTGAGGTGTTTTTTCTCGTCTTCACACTATATAAATAAATGCATTTGTAATCAAAAGTAAACCAGAATAAAACAAAGAAAGAAAAGAAGCTTTGAGATGATAAATCCAATGGAATCCCTTAAGATCAACTCTTTCATCAACAATAATACAACTCAAAACCAACCATTTGAGACTTCAGACTACAATGTAAACTAATAAACCAAAAGATTGATCAAAAACAGAATAGATTCAGACAAACCTGATGAGCTGATAGATAAACACTAAACTTCCATCAGCAAATCATCAGAGTATCACCTTTAAACTTGTTCGTAAGGTGGGAATGGAGAAGTCAATGTTATTCTGTGTACAAGTTGGAAATGTGAGTCTGACTGTGACTGTCACAGCAGCTCCACCACCACCACATATGATCCACATCCAGTCTGGAAACCTGAATGCAGACGAAGAGCTCAGTGACTGGGACTCACTGAGCTCTGAACACAAGACATCCAGCTGCAAAGTGGCCATAGAAATGATGAGAGCACTTGGACCTTTTCATCTCAGATTAAAGCAGGAACAGGAAGGCAGGAGAGGTGGGGAAACCACTTAGAGTCACAGAGCTGACATGGCAATATTTCTAAATATGGAGTACTCTTTCTGGTTCCCTGTATGACTTCACAGCTGAGCGCTTCATAGAAAGACATCACTTGATCTTATTCTATTAAAGCAAGGCTCTGAAGTAGAGCAGCGGTGTAAAGGTCTCTGTAGTCACACCTGCTGCGTAGCTGTAGCTAAATCAGATTTTAATAAGTGTGTTGCTCCTTGCTGATGCATAGGTGTGCTTAGTAACCCTGAGGGATCAGGCCTATAAATACTTATCCTTTTACATTTACCTTTCTGCTCTGTGGCTGAATTATTACAGCTTGGTTAAACCTGATGCACATAAAACCGTGCAGAGCGAAAGGAGTCTACGCGCTAAAAGTGTATGCAGTTTCAGAGATGACGCTACGCAAAGGTTGATTGGCACATAACATAAAGAACAGAGCATGAAAGACACCAATAATCCCAGACTGAAGAAGAAAAAAAACCAACAACAGGCGTCTCCTTTGACTTTCCACAGCAGATAAAAGTAAAAGCACAAACAACGGCTTTAAACCGAGCAGAAATAAAGGAACGCTTGCAGGACTGTCAGTGAAATTGCAGTCGAGTGGCACCAACAACGAGCCAAGGCAGATAAGACACTTAAAGCACTAGAACGAGGCAGACAAAGTAACATGTTGCTACTGTCAGGCTTCCTCACTGTGACAGCAATGCCATCCAAACACTGCTGTTTACTTATTGGGAGATGAAGATGCAAATGTTCCAGATGGATGTTATTGTTTCTGCTTAAAGACTATAAAAAACAAAAAGTACAGTTTGTGCTTTCTTCCATAGGTTTAGTGGATTTAACGTGTTTTATGTTGCTAACTGAAATGCAGGATTGTCTGTCACACAATTGCACTTATACCTACTAACCTGCAGCTGTGAAAGGAGAAATTCACACAGAAACAGAATCTAAAATGAATCCATACACAGGTGTGATATCTGAGAATAAACACAGTGGTAGAAAACTAAATGTTTTGGAAGTGGGTATTATTGCAGTTTTTATCATTAGTTACATGATGGACGTTTACAATCACCCAAAACTACATGACAGCAAAACTAAATATAAATATATTTAATAATATAGCTGAACGCAGTTATTGTGAGCAGCTTTTCGTTTGTCTTTTTAAGGGATTTATGTTGGTAAAAGTAGATGTGATAAAATGTGTTAATGAAAGTTTAAATATCTATTGTGAATTGATGTTAGTCGTCCAAAATGTTTCATGCTGGATCAGCCATTATATCTTACTGTCCTATCAGGCTGGACACTATTACTGAAACAATTTGTTCTTATTACTTTCAGACAGTAGTTGATATAGTCTCAAAGTATATTGCAATAAATAAAATGGGAACAAAACATTTCGAAAAGCTTGATAAAATGACTAACTGCATAACAGCAACACAAAACAAAAGCAATTCCTGTGGTGTTGACTTGGAAAAGTCCAAATGGACCTGATAAAATTCAATTTAGTTTAAATAGCATAGACATAAGTAGGTTATCATATATTGTATGTATTTTACAGGTCTAAAACTACAAGTTAATACAAGAAAGTAAAGAGAAAATTTCTATTAATGTAAATTTATTCTGTGAGAACATTAGAGATGTGACCTATTTAAAAAGTGACCTTTAAAGGAAACAATTTTTTCCCTTCAAACAGTTTAGAGTAACAATGTCAATTTTAGATGGAAATGACATTAACAATTTAATTTTTTCAATCAAGTTATATTTTGATACAAATATTATTTTAGAAAACGACTAAACTGTGTTAGTTGAATTTTTTTTTTTAAAGCAAACTTGATTTGTTTTCCTAAAGTTTCTTCCCTCATGGAGAAAAAGTTAATCACCAGTCGCATTAAAACAAAACTTTCTGTATAAACTCCAGGCTGCTGTTAGAAAAAAAATATTCATATCCTCCCCTCACAAAAAACACTTAAATTCAAATATCCCAAAAAAGTTGTCACTGATTTAACATTTGCTTGTGTATGATCTATTTTGATTAAAGAGTTTTTATTTTTGTAAAACCAGGCTTTTCTATTTAATAACTGAACAATACCTCTGGCAAAGAATCAGCCAATCAGCTTGTTTTTTTTGTCACCAGTAGCTTTCATTTAAAAATGATGTTGCTTTTATGTAAACAAACAGTAGTTATGCAAGTGTGAGTGTGGGAAAATGCGTACCTCCAGTTCCTTCAAACTAGAGTGATGGCCAGAGATATTTCCCTCTCTAATCTCCATGCTGCAGCCGTCCAGGGAGGCCGGCCGCCTGGGTTTGCTGCCTGTAGCTGGTGGGTTGTTCTCTTTCTCTTCGCTACAGCTGAGCCCATCTGACAAGTTGGAAAATAAACAAAACAATATATATTCAAAAAGGGGATAAATTACATAAACACAGAAAACGAAAAGGAACCTGGGGGACATCACCATCGACACAAAATGGTCGTTTTATTAAAATGACTTAAAAACCCTTCAATTAGAGGAAAGGCAGATAAGTCTCACTTGTAAAGTGGCCTATTTACAAAGCTTGACCGAGCTCAGAGGAAATGACTGGCTGTAAATGTCAGAGTGAAGCTTATGCAGTGTGGGGTGTTAATCTGGAGCTTTTGAACTGTCTCCAGACATTAGATAGAGAGAGAGAGAGAGAAAAAAAGAAATCTTCCTGGGGTGGATCTCCACGGAGAAACGAAAACTACTAATCCTGAGGTGACGCGGGCCGCCTCACCAGACGGATAATCTCTGGCGGAGATGCGTCCTGCGGCGTCCCTCTCCGCCACGTCCATCAGGATCTGGAAGGAGGCCATCTTCTGCCTCAGCGTGGAGGCGACCTGGGGGATGACGGGGCTACTTCTGACGGCCTGGGGGTTGACACGGCAAAAAATATTAAATAATAATAAAATAAAACACATCTAGTCAGTGATGCAGCGTGGCAGCTCATAAACTTTTGAAATTACCAAAGTGGTATTACTGAGAGGTAGCACATCTATCACACACACAACCCTGCCACTTGAATATTTTTATTTCCTCACAGACAGCGGTGCCGCGAGATAAATGCAATTAGAAAAACGTCTGACTTCGCTTTGGTGACTCACCCTGTGCAGACTGGAGGACTGGTAGCTTTCAGAGAGAAAAAAGCTCCAGAGTGTTGACAGAAACTTTTTTAGACACTTTTTCAGCATAATTCACTTCTCCTCTCTGTCATATAGAAAGGTTATGTTTCAATACAGTCACAGTGGAGACGCTAAATGATTAAAATGCTAACGTTTTCTTAAACATCAGCACATCAGAGCAGATGAGCAAATGTCATTGGCTGACGGTCTCCGGTCTCCACCTCTTGTCCCTGATTGGCTATCTTCAGTTTTTTTTTTTGGAGGCGGAGCAAAAAGTGTTAAGTTTCTAATTTAAGTTTTAATCAAAACCAATTTGTCAAATACCTTTCAGTAAAGTGCACAAGCATTAAAATTAAATATTGTGTCTCTCCAGAAAGCAATTCTCTAAAAATATAGATATTCATTTTAGGAGGTAAAAATTATTATATTGATTAATTTCCCATGGTGTGAAATATGTCAAGCTTTACAGAGACTTCATAATTCATTTTATTTGTTATTTCTGTTGTTTTGTTTATTTATTTTTGGATATGTCTTCCAGTTCTAGTGTTAAATGTTCATTAGAATTTAAAGTTTATTGATCTTTGATCATTTGTTCCTGCATTATTATGTCATTTCCGTTATATTACTTGAAAATGGTCTCAAAACAACAAAATGATCGCAGTAACTTCTGGGACGATTCATCATCCAACAAAATGCGTTATTGTGACAAGCCTCAATGTTGCTTTACTTGTGTCAAACCACTGAAGAGTTTATCTGGGCTAAAGACAAAAACAGCTGGACTGTTGCCCTGTGGTCCAAAGTCTTCTTTTTAGATAAAAGTCAAGTTTGTATTTCAGAATCAAATTCAAAATATTGATCTTTTACATGTTACTGTAATTTTCTCAGACGTAGCTGGCGATGTATTGGCTGCTCTTTAGTGGTATTTTAAACAGAAACTCAAAGGTTTCTGGGATCAAAGCCGGTTGGGACAACAGTGTTGTGTTCACATACAGCCACTAAAACACAGCGATAACTGCAGAACTGACCCAACTGCAAATTTATACACATAAATCAACTTTCTGTCCATGTTCTGGGACTAAAAAGAGGAAAACCTCCCTCAGTAATTCAAACAATTAATCATCAGCTACGCTCTCAGAAACGTCCATCTTCTATGGGACTTAAAGGTTCATCCAATAACAGGGAATGAAGTGACTCTGCGCTCAGGACGCTGCTGTGTGCAGGATTTAATGTCCCAATGCAGATGAACAAATGAGTAACACAGGAGCAAATCGGTCGCAAATGTTCAGCTATCTAAAAGCGGCATTTATCTCTCGCCCACCTCTGGGGTGTGTGAGGCGGGCGGGGTCTTCATCCACCGTTGGGCCCTGAAGCGGATGAGGGAATTCGTCTCAGGAGAGCCCCGGACGCCGACGCTGGATCTCCGCCGGGCCTTTATCTGTGCGAGGCGGGATTTGTCTGGAGGATGGGGAGGAGGAGAGAGCGGTGACACTCAGCTGGTGTCAGAAGGAACATTACACAAATACTCTTTTCACATTAACGACCCATCCTCGTACAATCGTTATTTTTATCTCATGCAGGCTCCATAAACCATGAGAGGGATGGATCCGGCGACACTATTGGCTCCCAGATCATTTTGCGATATTGGTTTGTTCAAAAGCAGGACACATTAGTTCATCATATTGTTTAGCATTTATCATGAAAAATTTTGATTGATCAACGTCCTTATTAATTTAAATGAATGATGTTAAATAAAAAACAAAACTGATAGTGTTATCAGAAATATGATTTTTAACTTTCTTCTCCACTATTTATTCCATGAGAGTATCAATAAATATGAGTAAATGTGAAAATATGATTAAATGAAGTACCTGTGTGCAGATTTGGTGATATAAATAACAGTTCTTTAGGTAAGTAGCGTCCTGAAGATGCCTATTTCACATGTGAATGTTTTTCAATAGAAGTTCAATAAGCTGGAACATTATTGAAAAACCCATTTATTTTAAAACCAGTTAACCTCCACCCGCCCGAGCCCGGGCGATTTGCATAATTTTTTTTTATGAAAAAACATAACTCCGCCAAAAACAATGCCAACATACCCATGCCATACCTCTTTAGAATCAGGACATCTAACAGAAAACGACTATCAACTCCATTTTAACTTCTCTATCCACCACAGACGC